>VMDO01015130.1:0-52176 GCA_007922755.1 Pedetes capensis | reverse complement strand
TAACAAGATAGAAACAAAGACCACTACAGGAAAAGTTTCTATCTTAAACAGAAATGGAACCCAAGGACATATAGAAAAATACTATATAGTAAAAGATAGAGAAGACTTAGATGGGAAACTTAGAAGGGAAGGGGGGAGGGGGGAAACATAGAGGAGGGTAAGGGGTAACCTATATGAATAATGCTTATCAAATTGCATATATGAAAATTGTCACAACGAAAAGCATGTCAAAATGAATCACATTATGATGTACATTAAAAATTTCTAATAAAAAAAAAAACCTGCTCCTATTGACCTAGTAATATATCAAACATATTTTTTTTCACATTAGAAAAATACATATCTACAGGATGTGCCAGGGACACTTCCTACGGATCCTTGCTATTCTACCACTCGTAGTTGCTAACTGAACATAAGCAATAACTACTTAGGTGATTCTTAATTTTCTTTTGGTCCATTTAAACAATGTTACATTGGGTACTTTGGTGTTCTTGAATATGGTTATTTCCTTAAAATCTCTCCCAGGGGCTGGGGGTCAGTGGCAGCACATATGCTCAGCATATACAAGGCCCTGGGTTCCATTCCTAGTACCAAAAAACAACCAAATAAATAAATAAAACAAAACTTTCCAGACACATTTCTATGCTTGCTGAAGTCAATGGGTATGCACCTTTCTGAGGCCTTTGTGAATATTGCCAATTGTCTTCCTGAAAAATCTGTGTAGCTATCTCCCTGAGCCTGGATAGCAATTGGCATTTGTCACTATTGTTTTTAAACTCCCCCACCCAGGATTCCGTGCTGGGATTTAGCTCAGTTGGTAGAGCGCTGCTCTGCATTCTCTGAGATCCCAAGTTCGATTCCCAGCACCGCAAAAATGGAAGGACGTGGCAACCCACTCCCAAGGCAATCCCGAAACAATCTGCCATTGAAAAACCCTATAAGAGCCGCTATGAGTCAGACATGACTCGACAGCACCTAACAACAACATCAACAACCCAGGATTCCATCCCACTACACTCAGCCAGTGGCAAGCCTGCCCTCAAAGCATTGGTCTTGCCTGTGACAGCCAGGCCCAGCTGGCCACAAAAATGTGGTTCCTGCAGGGCCTGTACTGCCTGGGCAGCCGTCTAGTGAGGGTTCCTTCTTCACCCCCATGCTGACATCACTCCTCACAGTTCTCCATGCTATTCTGAGAATGAGGCAGGATTTCCTGGTCTGGCCCTTATGCACAGTGGCTTAGCCTAGATTTATTTACCTATCATCCCAAACCTTTGAGGATCCATGAATCAAACACCACACTGACACCAAAGACATCCCTCTGCAGAAACCTCCAAACAGCAGGCAACTTCCTTCTTGGAACCATTGCAATAGAAACACACATTTGTAGAGCAATCTGCAGTTTGTAGACAGGTGGACAATACACTATGATGTTCAGTACTTAGGACAATCCTGGAGTTTGTATTATCATGAAAAATAACTATCATTTCTATGTGACAAAGGAAGGAACTGAAATCCAGAAAATCAAACTGAGCTGTTCACAGTCCTACAGCAGCTTAGTGACTGAGGCTGGACTCTGTTCTTCAAGTAGCCCCCAGACCTTCCATATGCTGCCTCTTCTGCTTGGTGAAAGTAAATGGATCATGTTGCTGAGGGTTAACAGCAGTGGTGTGTTCTTGCTGTCACCTTCAGTGAACTATGAGTACCTGGCTGAGTGCATGGTGGGGAGTTGGTGGGGGACAGACAGATACACAGAGGTTGTCTGAGAGAGAATTTTGCCTCAGTTTCCCCCCATTCTAGCTTTACCCTGGTCTGATGATAACCAAGTTTGAGGCATTGAATAATCCGTTTGAGGGTCATTCTCAAACCTGCAGGGCATTTGGACTACTGAGGGCCTCAGCTTTATAGCCTGGCATCTCCTCCATCCAGACACTGGGGAAAGTCAGCCACACTGACGAATGCCCAGTGTTTCCAGTCAGGCCAGTCAGCCCCTCTGTGGTATTGAGTTATTGGAAGGTAAAAGGAGGAAGGCTGTTTTTTATTTCGCCCAAAGCTAAAGGTCAGGCAAGGATGGCTGAGGTCTTGGCTTGGCCCTCTCTGGAAGAAACTGGTTTCCACAGCGCGGCCATCTATGGCTCCCCAGGGAGGCCGCCCTGAGCTACAGCAACATCTCTTTTAATGGCCAGCAATCGCTGTCTGTGCACTGCAGGCTGCGGGGCCATTACCCTTGAGGGGCAGAGACCTTAAAGCAGCACAGACCTCCCAGGCAGCTGAGCTGACTCCCCGCCCTTGGGGGCAGAGTCCCAGCCACCTGGGGGGGGGGTCCCTCCTCACACAAGAGGGCCACCCTGTGACTGCTACCTGCACCCCAGGTCTGCCCCACAGCTCTGTCCTCAGGCTGGGGAAGCCCTCCTCAGGCTGCCTCCTCAGCCCCAGGCCTGGCTTCTCAGGGCCCCAGGTCCCAGAGGCCAGAGGAACCCCGCCATAGTGCAGACCTCAAAGGCCTGGTCCCCAGCCCTGGAGCTGCTAGGAGGTGATGGAACCTCTAGGAGGTGAGGCCTAGTGTGAGGAGAGGGTCACTGGGGGCTGGAAGGGGTTATGGGGACACTGGCTCCTTCCTCTCCTTCCTCCTGGCCACCATGAGGTGGGCGGCTTCCTCTACCCGGTTCTCCCCCATGATTCGCCTCCTTACCACAGACCAAGGCAACAGTGCCAAGTGACCATGGGCTGAAACTTCCAAAACTATCAGCCAAAATAAACCCATCCTCCTCATAAGGTGATTCCATTAGATGTTCTGTGAGGAGAAGCTGACTATTGCACTCCCTGAACAACAGTGTGTGCAACTGCAGGGTGGGAACAACAGCGTCTACCTGTGCAGCACTCAACATAGTGCCCACACAGTACGTGCTCAGCAACTGCAGCTATTGTTATTACTATACTGTTATGTCCTCTGCTTCAGTATCCACAGGCTGGTTCCAGGACTTGCCATAGATACCAAAATCCAGGACGCTCCAGTCCCTCAGATAAAATGGTACAGTGTTTGCATATAACCTATACACATTCTGCTGTATATTTTTTCATTCATTTAGGTTTCTTGAGACCATGTCTCATGATGTAGCCCAAGCTGGTATAGAACTCATGATCCTCCTGCCTCTACCCCTGAGTGCTGCGATTATAAGTGTGCCACGGAGCTCGGCTCCCCTGTATACTTTAAATAATTTCTAGGCTGCTTATGATATCTAATACAATGTAAACATTATTGAAAAAGTCATTATACTACTTTTTAATTAGAAATTTTTATTGTTTTTTTTTTCCTGAATATTTTCAGTTGGTGGCTGTTTGAATCCATGGAGGTGGAACCCAAGGATACAGAAGGCCAACTGTATATTTTTCATTTGTCCATTTTTCTCAAGGTCTATCAGATATCCTGACAAATTCTCTGGATATGTTCTAACACAAAACAAAGAACAATTATCATCTCTGCTCATTGGAATACATTTTCCTTCCCAAGAGTCAACAGAATAAGCCTGCTGTGTCTGGAGGCATCTGTGAACTGAAGTGGTAAGGGGATGGCTGGGGAAGAGGCACAGCAGCCTGTCAGTGAAGACTTCCCTCTCAGATGACTTCAGTCCTTTACCTAACCCACTTTTGGTATGGTTGCCTCACTGGTTCCAAATCACCCATTATCATCCAACCCTAATATCTTTGCTTTTCTTCATTTTGTCTGTAAAATCATGTGAAACTTTGCCAGTGGTGGTTGTTGTTGTTGTTGTTGTTGTTAGGTGCCGTCAAGTCATGTCCAACTTATAGCAACTCTCATTGGGTTTTCAATGGCTGATTGTTTCAGAATTGCTTCGGGAGTGGATTGCCATGTCCTTCTCCCATTTTTGCAGTGCTGGGGATCAAGCCCAGGTCCTCAGAGACGGCAGAACAGCAATCTACCAACTGAGCTAAACCACAACCCTTGCCAATGTTTAGCATACACAAAACAGATAAAATTGTCAACATGATATTAAAAAATAAATAAAAGTTCCAATGCTTTCTTTCCTTACCAAAATGGATGGCCTTGCAATCAGGTCATTGTCCCCATAGCATTTTCCTTCTGCTGAATCCTGGTCACATTTGTTTACATCATTTTGTGGCACTTAGGAAATACTTTGTTTTATTATAGCTATTCATATACATGTTCATCTCCTTTATTAAAAGGAAAGCTCTTTGGGAGCAGAGTTTGCAGTAAAGGCATTTCTAGATATCATCCAACCCTGGGGCTTTAAACATAATAGATGCTCAGTAACTACTCACCAAGTGGACCATGAATGTATGCATGCATGAATGAATGAGCGATGGTTTCTCCCTGTAAGCCATTGCTGGGTATTATAAAGGAAATAAGTTTGGTTGGGGATGACTCATTTTGGATGATTCCATGCTGGCTGCCAGACAGACCACTGTTTTTCACTAACTTGTCATAAGCCATCTGTTTAACAATTGATTCTAAAATATTCTAGGAGTTTGGCCTTCTAAAAATCTTCATTCTTAAAATGTGAGACATCCACCTATCTCCAGTTTTCCTCCCCAATTCATCATGATTAAACCAATATTCCCAAGAATGTCATTGTGACCATATGTCCAAGATTTCTCACTACCAGGAATGACATGGCTCTGTGCTACTAGACCTGAGCTCTCTTAATGCTTGTACAGTAATGGCTGATTGGGAATGAGGTGGCTCAGGCCAGTGGAATAGACTTTGTATAGTCTCTAAATGTTTTTATTCTTTTCAGGGCTTGGTGTCAAACCCAAAGCCTTGCCCACACTAGGTAAGTCCTGTACCAGCCCTTGTCTCTAAACTTTTAAAACTTCACACTCCTCTCAATAAAAGTAGTTTTAAGCATGTATCTTCAATAGTTACTTATTCACAAATTATGTGCATGCCCTTCTGCATCAGTACGTTGTTGTGTTGTTAGGTATGGTTGAGTCAGTGTCCGACTCATAGCGACCCTACATACAGTGCTTCTCTGTGATTCATAAGGTTTTCATTGGCAGATTGATTTTTGGGAGTGGGTTGCCAGGTCCTTCTCCCAAGCCTACAGTGTCTGGTGTTCCCAGGCGGTCTCCCATCCAAGTACTAATCAGGCCCGACCCTGCTTAGCTTCTGAGATCTGACGCCACAGTGCCATGGCTGCAGGCCAACAGTACATTAGGTATGTTATAAAATACATGGCAAAATAGAAATATTAAAAGAATGAATTTTTTCCAGTTTTGACAATAGACATTTTAACGCATTCTTCCTGCATCTGGCACTCCACCAGGGTACACAGAACCCCCTTTGGAAGCCATACAACTCATTCTTATAATGCAGATGAGGAGCCAGCTTCCTAGGGCCCTAGACTCCAGTTACTGCCTGGTGCCTTCACTTTCCAGGGGCCTCACAAAGGACCCAAGGTCAGGAGGTGGCACTGTGGTTCAATCTGCACCCCTGTGTCAGAGATGGGCAGAGGAGGGCAATTAGGGTGTCAGCCCAGTTCTACCATGGACTCATTCTGGGATCCCCACTGCTCTGCCCATGTGCACTTTATCCCGGGCCAGCTGCTGAGCACCACTGAGACATCCTGGATCATCATAAAACAGGCTGACTGACGCCTAGGTTTGGGGCTGCTCCAAGCATCAGATGAGGTAATACATGTACATGTGTGTAACAGGGCACACAGTTGGGCCAACAAACATGCGTCACACATAGCAGGTGATCTTTTTAATTGGCAAGCAATGTCTATAAGAAATGGACCTGCTCACATCTCATGGAGAGCTTCCATTTTGATGCCTGGAAGTATTTTCTTCTAGCTGCAGTTATAATTACTCAGAAATGCTGGAAGGGACAATATAGGGGAGAGAAGTGGTTGGTAGAGATAAGAAAAGAAATAGGAGTTAATGAGCAGCAGAAGAAAAACAGCACCCAACTCACCAAGAACAGACATAGTTAGTCAACTTTCTCACCATCTGCTTTTTTTCCTGTGAAGTAATCTTTATATTAGAGATTTTTAAAATGTAGTTTTGTGAATTTTTAAAATGTATTATGCATTCTTTAGGACATACAAAAATGTTAAGAAAAACACAGTACATGTATGCACCACTCAGCTCAAAAAAACAAAATACTGGGAACAGACATAAATCTACTTCCTGCCTCCTACTCCAATCTATCACTCATTTGATCTTTATCATTCTTTATCACATTTTCATATGTTTCTATAACATACATAGGCATCCATAAGCAGTACACAGTATCATTTTGAATGTTTTTAAACTTAAAAATGTATTATTATTAACCTTGGTTCATTAACTCATTTGTATAATGGGTATTTATAAAGTGCCTACTATGTTTTTTGTGATATTGTTAATCATAACCTAAGGGAAAATCCCTTCATGTCCCAGTCCTAGGAAGATAATAAATAAAGCACATGAGAAATGATTCCCTTGAGAGTTCTTGCTGCTTGCTTTCCCTGCTCCTACAGAATCTATTTCCACAGAAAATCCACTGTTCTGCCACTAGGTGGGGCAATGACGGATGCTGTAACTCAAGGCGGGGCGGTTTTCTGCTTGAAGATGTGTCATGGATTGCTACAGGAGCTGTCCACAGCAGAGGCTCCCTGAGTACTTAGAAAAGGTGGGGTTAGCCCTGAGCTTGTCCATGCTGCTCTGATTTTCTAGACTTCAGAGTTCAGATGCTGTGGGCGGCTCCCAAGTCTCACCCAAGTGAACTGACTTACAGAGTATCTGCTTGGGGGTTGTTATGGTTTGGATCTAAATGTTCCCCGAAGGTCATGTGTTTGAACATTGGATCCTCACCTGGTGGCACTGTCCTGGGAGGTTACAGAATTTTGGGAGGTAGGATCCTGGCTTTGCAAAAGAAGCTCTCCAGGGACAAGACAGGCTTTTGGAGGTGGTCAGTTAGACTCATGTCTGATTGCCCTCTGTTTCTAATCTGCTGTGCTGTGAGGTTCTGTGCCACAGGCCCCCCCATGCCTGCCCTGCCACGATGCCTTCTGTCTCAATGGACTAAAATCCTCTAATAATCCTCTAGTAAATACTTCCTCCTGTAAGTTTAATTTGGTCAGCTTCTCTGTCAAAGCAACGCCCCACCTGAGTAATACAGGAGTTTATGCCACCAAGACAGTCTCCTTCCAGCCCTGCCTAGTTCACAGTAAGTATCACTGAGTGTGGAGGGCTGGCTGCAGATGACCTTCTGGCTCTGGGACCTGAGCTCCTGCCCCAGTTCCCACTGGGAGAGTCCACTCCAGGGCGACGACTGTCCCCTTGCCTCCCTTTTACCTCCCACCAGTGAGTTCATGTGGCCAGAAAGTGTGGGCTGATTTCACAAAGTCCCAGCCAAGTGCCACACTATGGCACTTGAGTGGCCCCCAAGTGCTTAGAGCTGCCTCCTGAGGGACATCCTGTGGCACAGCATGGCTGGTTCCAGGTGGACACAGGGACGCTCAGCCACAGGTTACTTAGGACCTAGAATCAATGCTAATGGTGCTGTTCACCTAATGAGGACCCAGCTGTACCTCCCAGACCTCCATTCTGGGTTCTGCCACCAAGGCTGCTGGCCACCAAGACCTCCAGGTTCACCGTGTTCCTGTCCAGGGAATAGGAAATAAAATGCTTCTATGACTGCAAAGGGTTGGTTCTCTATTGATGTTTTGACAATTGCTGGTCAGCTGCAAGGCTCCCCAGCTCTGTCCCCTGGAATTGGCCCTCGGTCACACTTCATTGTAATCGCACTCCTGCTGTGGTGCTCACTGCCCATGCTCTGTTCTGGGCAGGAGAACCTCCCACGGACACCATGGTATAGAAGGCCACTGACAATCCAGCATCCCCAGGTGTCAGTGTGGCAGCTGCCTCTGAGTCCCCTGTCCTGCAGGCCACATGGAGCCTCCCAGAGGACCACCAGTCATGAGCTCAGCCCTAGAAACAGCCTCCATTGTCCACCACTGGAGATGCTTTTTAGTATTCT
Source organism: Pedetes capensis (assembly GCA_007922755.1). NCBI lineage: Eukaryota > Metazoa > Chordata > Mammalia > Rodentia > Pedetidae > Pedetes > Pedetes capensis. Next base: position 44,174 of record VMDO01015130.1, on the reverse strand, counting down.
ACTTAACAAATATTAATTGTACAAGTTAACAGGAGTGGCTGTGACATTTCCGTACATGTGTACGTTATACACAGATCATGTCCAGCTGTCTTCTTCTCCCCTCACCCCTGCTGCCTTCTCCCTGTCATCTTCTAGTTGCAGCTGTACAGACTCCAGAAAGGGAGGTGGGAGTTCATCTCCCCCTGTCCTGCCCTCTAGTGACCATTCACAGGCAGTCCCTGATCTTCACAGTCTAAATCCAGAGGTCTGGCCAGTAGGGACTCTCTGCCCTGGCAAAGGGACATGCAGTCCTAGGACAGAAGAGCCATCTGGGTGCCTCTTGGTGGCCCCCTGCCAGCCCTTCCCTTGCTGTCTACACAGCTGCCCTACTTCTCTAGGAAATGCTTCTTTGGTTCTTCCCTCTGTCTCACTATCTGTGACCCATAGGGGCTCAGGTTCTCACTCCAGAGACCTGAATTACTCCCTATAAGAGCCCTAGCACTGATGCTTCCTCCCTAGTTCATCAGCTGACAACTGCTGGGCAAGTCTCAAAGATGGCCTGACTGTCCATGCCCTGCTCCATACTCTCACTGCTGCGCTCTCCTCCTTTCCAGCCACATGACTCTCCCAGCTGCTACTCTGCTGGGTATCCCAGGCTGTGTATGCCTGTGGCCCATCAACCCTCTCTGAGTGAGAGAGGAATATGCTTTCTCTTTCAGTTACAATAAGTCATTTCATAGTCAGTAGTTAGAAATACCAAGAGGAAAAGAAGAAGAAACTAAAAATCACCCATAATGTCTCCATGATAAACAAAGACATTCTGACACATTTTCTTAAGTCATTTTTCTCTACATGAATATTACAATTTTTTTTCAAAATTGGAATTATGTCACAACTAAGATTTTATGTGCTGAATTTTCTAGCCTCACCGTATTATGATATCAAAAAGGAAAACCCAAGGCAATCCCGAAACAGTCAGCCATTGAAAACCCTATGAGGGTCGCTATGAGTCAAACTTGACTCAACGGTACCTAATATATATATAATTAAAGCACACCAGGCTCTGGCTCCTTTAAGACTCAAGAGTTTATATTCATCACTCCCCTGGTCAAAGAACAGGACTGCACTCCCTTATCTAGTGAATGCCAAGATCTCCTCTCTCTGAACACAGACCCGGCCCCTATATGGACACAGCCCTGGGTATCTAGAAGTTGTTTCTTCAAAGATTTGTAGTCAAGGACTTTCTGCTTTCTGCTTGGATTGCTCTGGAACACCTGCAAACTGTTTAAAGTAACCAGTCAAAAAACAAACGTGCGTGTACACACACACACACACACACACACACACACACATATACAAGGACCCCCCCTTGTCCACTAGTCTGTAAGTTCTATATAACGGTCAGAAAAGAATAGGTCAGGGAGCATGGCCATTTTGGGACCAAAAGACCCTGCCATTGCTCCGCTGGCAATAAAGCCCCTTCCTCTAATTAATGCTGGCATTTAGGGTATTCTTTCTCTCTGCTGAGCCTTACTTCCTGCTACAGTATAAACATATCATTCTTCTTGCATCTGTATCTTCATATGTACTGTTGTTCTCATATCTCCCTGTCCTTCATCCATCCATGAAATCTTCCTTTACCTTTAATTGCCCATCTGGCAAAGCCTAGCCTAATCATTCTAGTCTATATTAATTTTGTTCCTGTCAATATGTTCAGCCTTCGTTACACAGATTGCATAACTCACTGTCTTTCCCAAGAATTTCAAGAGTTGGTCTTGTGTTCCTGGTAATGACATAACCCCCTAAAGACCAGCAACCATGTCTAGTACATAGTAGATGCACAGTAAATATGTGCTGATTTTCAGAACACTTATTATTTGGATCCCATTCTTCCCTCAGCTCTTTATTGTTTCTCTACAGAAGTGGAACATTTCACACTTGCCAGGAGCTGGAATCAATACCAATCTAATAATGGTGGCATTTGGTAAACTTTATTTTAGAAAGGAGCAAGGACTCATATCTCATGTTCCCATATTTGGCCCTTCCTTTGCTAGTGTAAATGAGGCATGGTCCTCACCACATGTAGTTCTCTGAGGTACACTGAGGCAGGGTGGAAGCATCCTTGACGTTTCTGGGCTGGGATGTCTCAAGGGTGGGCCACCCTAAGGTCTGAAAGATTCAAGCCCCAAGCATGAAATAATGGGATGCAAACTCTCCTTTGCATACTATCTTCACAACTTTGAAATAAAGTTGGCCTCCAAAAGAAAATTTAGGTTAGACAGGATTGCAAATTAACCATACTTAGTTTCTAATATTAAAGTAATAAAAAGCATTTTTTCTGACCCCATTTTGCAAGGGCTAGTCTTTCTATTCTGAAACACAAGTATACACACACACACACACACACACACACACACACACACAAACACACACACACTTTTTTTGCAACTCATGTACTATTAATAACTGACTGAGATCACTCCTGAATTATCTCTCAAACTTCCATTACTGTATGTTTAATGTTTAATTTCATGTTAAAGGCTGTGTGCCAGCAGAGAAAGAGGAACCAGGACACTGGGTACTCCCTACTCTTTCTCATATACCCCACTATCCCTTCCCAACACCACCCAGCCCCACCCCTAGCCCTGCCCCATTCAGACCTTACACTTACTTAGCTGTGTGATTCTGATGAATTGCTTTCCCTCTCTGGGCTGCTGTTCCTTATTTACATGCATTGTGGCCTCCTGTCTGCTCAGGGTCCAACATCCTGTGAAGTACCCTTCTCTATCTTCACCAACTTCAAAGTGCCCATCTGAGCTGTGTGATGGGGTACACAGAATTATGGTTCTTTTCTGTGACCACCAGCTTCTATTTTGTGCCTGCCCCTTTGCTCCAACAGGCCTAGGTCACCCACATGCAGCAGCGGCCCCTTTAGAATCACCCTCGTCACCACCAGAGGGAGCAGGCACTACCTGGATGGTGCCACCTCATCCGGGTCCCAGCCCTCAGCAGCTGCTTCCTCCCAGGCCAGCTCTCTCTATAGGATCTGGCGTGCACAGTTCCCTGGGATAAAGTAAATCATCTTCAAAACCTAGATTCTCATCTAATTTAAAAGCCCACTATGCCCTTGCTGCCCTTTAAAAAGAAATCTGATTTAGCAGGAGTATAGTAGTTTTGGGGCTGGGATTTAGTGCAGTTGGTAGAGCACTGCTCTGCAGTCTCTGAGGTCCCAAGTTCAATTCCCAGCACCACAAAAACGGGAGCAGGACATGGCAACCCACTCCCGAGGCAATCCTGAAACAAACAGCCATTGAAAACCCTAGGAGGGTTGCTATGAGTTGGACATGACTCGACGGCACCTAACAACAACAACATAGTAGTTTTGGTTTTTGCAGTGCTGGGGATAGAACCCAGGCCCTGTGTGCACTAGCCAAGTGCTCTACCACTGAGCCACACTCCAGCCCTGATGGCCTGTTTTCTTTCATAAGTGAGGGAGTCCTATCTTTACCGAGGTATTCCCCAGCTGGTATCAATGAAAGCATCTAACACGTTTCGCCTGGCACAAAGCAAGTACTAAGTAATTATTTGTTGAATCAAATTTTAAGGCAGTAGGAATTCAAATGGAAACATTCACCCAGCCCCTGTCTGCTTCTCTCTGAGTGAGGAACATTTCGGTTCCCCAAGTTGAGGGTGATGGGTCCAGCTGGGACAGGCCAACATGTCCTATGCCAGGCCTTTAGGTCAAGTCTACAGGATCAAACAGGCACAATGCCTCTCCTCTTCTCCAAAACACACAAATTTCTACAAAATACACAGGCCACCAGATAAGCATGCAGTTTTTTCCTGGGGCCATCTGTTGCAATGAAGCTTATTAAAACAGGAAACTATTTTTAAGCTAAATCATCAATCAAAAGTATACTCCCATTCTGGTATGGCTGCATTCCACAGATAATAAAATCCCATCAACTTGCTCCAAAGAAAAAGTGACCTACATAACAATGACAGCATGAATAACAATTAATCCTCCATCTAAATGTTCAAAAGCTGGCATCATGCTAAAGCCAAGATTCCCAGGGAGGGTGCGCTCCTGCTATCTGAATTCTAAGCAGGAAGCAGCTGAAGGAAGGGCTGTCTGGCTAGAACTCTCAAGGAAGGTCCCAAATTCCAAATGACAGACACAAAGAGAAGGTAGTCAGAGCTGAACAAGAAAAAGTGAACAGTACCCAGCACCCAAGAAAACACACAGAAAACCAGGGCTGGGTGGGTTCTGCTTGAGAAGATTTCAGAAGAATAATTCTGTGGACGAATCACAGAAGAAGAATTGTGTAGACAACACCATCACACCAAGTGACTAGGACCAGGGTGTGTCTGTAACCCTGTCATAACTCTTGGCCGTCAGCGTGGTCATGCCCAGACAGACACTTGGCCTTCACCAAGTAGATTCATCCTTTGGCTCACATTCCTCATCGATGGATGCAGAAGCTCAGTGGTGGTTGCTCAGTCTGTCCCAGGAGGGTCCCCATGAGCATGAGGGTGCAGCAAAAGACGACAAAGGGAATTGCTCAATATATAGCAAGGCACAGTGGCCTGGGACAAGGGTCGGCCTCTGGCCTGGACTCAACAATGACTTCTCTAAAACACTGGACTTGTCATTTGACCTCTCTGTGTCTCTACTTCCCCATCTGTAAAACCAAAAGTCGATTGGCACGATGGTGTGATCATCAGCATGCCTGTGCCATCCCTGAGGAGCGCGGGCAGGCTGCTGGCACCCACAGCTCCCCAGCCTAGAGAGTTCCTCACAACCCTAAGAAGATGGTGGTGTGGGTCCTGGCAATCCCACTCCTGGGTATTTGCCCACAAAAAATGAAAGCCTGTGTTCACACAAAAACCTGAACAAGAATTTTCAGAGCAGCTTTATTTGTAATCGCCCTAAACTGGAATTGACCCAAATGTCCTCAGAGGGAAATAGACGAACTGTGGTAACCCCATAGAGTGGATTCCACTCGGGAATGAGACGCTGTGCACACAGACTGTGGTGGGATCACAGTGCTGAGTGGAAGAAGCCACATGCGAGGCCAGATGCTGCATGAGCCTACGTGGAGGACATTCAGGAAGAGGCAGAACTCTAGAGTGGAGGACACATCTGTGGGGGCCAGTGGGTGGTGGGTGCACTCCAAAGAGGCAAGAGAGAATTTAGGGGGTGATGGATCTGTTCTCCATCTTGATTGAGTTGGTGGTACTTGACTCGATGTGCTTGTCAAAACTGGTAGGACTTTAACAAAAAATAAATTTTACTATACGTGAATTTTTTAAAATAAATGTTAAAATTATTTTTAAAAATCAAGCCTGCATCCTCTAAGATTGAAAAGAAAAGATGACTGTCCCCGGGGAGGGGAGAGACAGGGAAGGAGAAGTGTCCCCAGAGGGAATTCAGGCTCCCCAGGCCGTCTGGCCTCAGGAGCTCCACTGCCCACTGTGGTTCTGCCCTTTGAGACTCACAGCCCAGCAGACACAAGGCCAGAATACGCTGCCTAACCAGCCAGAGCTCTCCATGCCTCACCAACCACCTGGCCAGCATCGACCAGGCAGACGCCGTTCTCCTGCTTCCAGGCTGGCTCAAGAAAACAAACCCAGGAGGAGTGGCTTTGGCACAAAGGCCCAGCTTCCCTGTCCCCTGTCCCTAGATGAAGACCCACCTCTTCTTGATGGAAGACAGGGAAAACGGCCATCTTCTTCAAGGGGGACGTCACCACTGGCACTGCCAGAGAAATGAAGGATGCCCAATAGATTTGAATTTCACATGAGCCACCAATAATGGTCTGGTGTTGGTATGTCCGCACAATGTCTGCACAAGTTTTTATTTGCTAAATCTGGCAACCGTGCCTCCCATCCATAGGTAGTATGGCCTCACCCCCACTTCACTCTCAATGAACCAAGATCCACACCCGCGTTTTTTCTGTACTATGGCCCATTCCCTGGAATTTAGAGAACCTCCCTTTATACCTGGCCCCAAAGTAAGCTGGAGTGCTGAGGAAGGGGCAGAAAAAGCCAAATAGCCTACCCTGTCCAGCTGCCCCTGCCAGAAGCTGGACTCCAAGGCCAGACAGGGGTGGAGTGCGTGGGTAAGGCAAACTCAGCCTGAGAATCAGCTCACAAGCAGGCTGGGGTGAGGGGATCCCCCAGCCCGTTCTGCCCTCCCACAGGTACTAGGGGTCACCCTAGCATACCCCTGATGGGCTCTGCAAAGAACCCAACCTCCCAGGTCTCTCCCAGTCACTCTGGGGTGACTCACGATGGCTTTCACACATTCCAGGGCTCTGTGATTATAGCAAGTGTCGGGGGTGGTGCTACTCTCAGGGTCCCCGCAAAGTAGGGAAGTGGTGGTACTTCCTTTCTGGGGCTTTTTATTTTCCCATGAGCAAGTGGAAAATCTGTCTAAAATTTGTATTCTGAGCCCCAGCAGATGCTAAGCAGCTGTTCTCCACCTGCAAGGCTGACAGCATAAGGTCATGCTGTAGTCCCAGGAGGTGGCTGGTTTGGCTGTGGGGCCGAGGAACTGCAGAAGGAAGCTCAGAGAGGGGAAGGTTGCTGCCTAGGACTGACTCACCCAGTCCTGGGTTTCAAAGGACGGGGGAGAGTCTGCCAGAGGAAGGTGAGAGTCCCTCAGTTCTCACCTAGTCCCATCTATCATGCTGCTGTCAAACATGTACTGAAGCCGCTGTGCTCCAGGCACTGTGTCCCATTGCAGTTGCAAAGATATATACAAGACATGGTACTCAGAGAGGGTGCTGGGCAGGATGGCTACCCTCACTGCAGGCCAGGCCACATGAGCAGGTCCCAGGGAACAGGTGGACTGAGGAGCAGCAGGGGGCTGGACGGGGCCTTGAGGGCACGTCTCACAGGAGCTGTGACCTTCTGGATCTGCAACGTCCCCCAGAGCCCTGTGTTGGAGGTTTGGTCCTACCCCAGGTGGGGCTACTGGGAGGTCCCCAGGTCACTGGAGCAAGCCCTCAGAGAGGATAGAGGGACCCCAGCCCTCCCCTTCCTCTCTGTTTCACTCTCTGGCCGTGGGGGTCGATTGTGCTCCACCATGCACCCCCATGTGTGCTGACCACCCACCAAAGGCCTGAAAGCAATATGTCCATCCATCTGACCATGGCCTGGAGCCTCCCAAACAGTGAGCCAAAATAAACCTCTTTTCTTTGTAAGTTGATTGGTTCAGGTATTTGCTTCAGGAAAGGGAAGCTGATCTGCCAACATGTCTCAGAGGGTGAGCAGAGGTCAGCCAGGAGACTGCAGGGGTGGCACTCAGCAGGGGCCCAGCAGAACAAAGGAAGGGAGGCCAGAAATGGGGCACGTGTGGGCTGTGCATGAATCTGAGTGGGCAGTGGGGAGGGTAGAGGTGGAGGCCCTGGGTCCTGGCACGATGAACTTGAGGCTCCCCTGCCCTGGGCAGCCTTCACCTCTAGAAGGCCATGACACTTCCAGCAAGGTTGTTCTGGCAGAGTGGAGTGAGACTGGCTGTGAGGCCACGCAGAGTCGGGCTGAGGCCAGGCCATGGCAGCAGGGAGGGGGCTCCAAAAGCACTCAAGAGGTGAGACCAACATGAGGCAGGGGGTGAGGCAGAGGCAGGAGAAGGGGAACTCCAGGTCTCAGGATTCAATGGCTCTTCAAGGGTCCAATACAGAGCATGGAGCAAATGAGGCCACGATGACAACAGGGGTGGTGCTGTGGTCTGTTCCTGCAAACTCCTGGGGTACACCCAAGACCTCCTGTTCCCAAACCGGAGCTGGGCACCCTTGTCCCTTGGCTGATGGGTCTGAGTTTAGGGTCCTGCTGAGGATCACAGTAAGCAAATGCAGCTCAGTGCTGCCGCCTACTGTCCTCCCTCTGGCATTACACACCCTGTATACTGAACACTGTCCCTCAGGGGCAGCCCTTCCAGCCCTTCCTCTGAGCCTGGCTGGTCGTTCTGCCCCATGGTGCAGCTAGTAGACAGGCCCTCTGAGGCTCCACAATGCTTCTCTGTGAGTTAATGTCCAAGTTGACGGTAGTGTAAAGGTGGTTAAGAACCAGTCACCGCAGCCACAAGGGGTGCAGCTGCAAGGCAGTGGGAGCCCTAGCGATCTGAGGACCCCATGGTTGCCGGTGAGTCCTTCTGCATGTTTCCAGGAGCCTATGGGTGGTATGTTATTGGGAAGCCATTTAGGCAAAGCTGGATAATCACCCATGCTATGAGGGCCTTGTCAGAAAACATTTAAGGAGCAGCTCAGAAACAGCAAACTGCAGCCCATAGGACAAATCCACCACTGCCTTTTTGTGCAGCCCACCCTGAGAATGGTGTGTTAGTCAGCTATCCAATACTGTAACAAAACGCCTGATACAATCAACTTAAAAATAGGAATGGTTTACTTGGGCTCACAGTTTAGGAGGTTTCAGTTCATGGCCAGTAGGCCCAGTTACTACTGGTCTGTGAAGCAGCACAGACAATCATAACAGGAGTGTGTGGTGGGCCAAGCCATGGTGGTCAGGAAGCAGGAGGAAATAAGAGGAAAGGGCTGGAGTCCCATATTCCCTACAAAGGCATGCCCCCAATGACCTAACATCCTCCAGTTAAGCCCCACCACTTCCCAAAGGCACTGTGGGCCTTTGGGGGACATTTAGGATTCGCGCTATAGCAAACACTTTTTACATTTTTAATTGGTTGAAAAATAAAATCCAAAGGAAGAGTAACGGTTGCAACAAAGGCTGTATGGTCAGCAAAGTCTGAAATATTGACTACCTGGCCTTTTACAGCCATTTGCTGACTCCTAGACCAGAGAATGGCTGAGGGTCTCCCACTCTGAGAAATTAGTTCTAGAGTCAGAATGAATGCTTCCCCACCCAGTGGGACCCCTGAATCTGCCACACAAGTGTTCCCAGGCCCCACCATGGATAGGGGAGATGCAGGAGTTGGGCCAGAAAGAGCTGGAAGAGGAGCAGGACGGTGCTGGAGCTAGATCTGCTGATCTGCTGGCCTCTCCTGCTGTCCAGTATCGCTGACCAGGCAGGGCCCTGCTTCCCTTCAGAGCTCTGTCAAGGATTATGAGGCTGTCAAAGGCCTCAGCAAAAGACCTCAGCAGTTCTGGCCGGCACCGATTTGCCAGAAAGATCCCCAGTGCCCAGGACAACTCACAAGACTTGTCAAAATGACCTCCTTTCATGCTGTAAATCCTTCTCCACAGCAAAAACCTGCCAATAATGCAGGGGTTTTGGTAACGACAGAACATTTTTTTAAAGCCCTCAGTTCTTACTCTTCCTGCAGAGAGGAGCCATTGGTAACATAAAGGAACAAGGCGATGTTTTCGTGTGCCAGTCATTTCTTCCTCTATCTCCTGTCCACAACAGTAGGACCCTGTGATTGGCACCCTGAGTCGCACAGTCACCATCTGGCAGGCAGATGCCCCACTGGCACTGGGCTGAGGGCCTGAGGACCACAACCCTGGACCCAGCTCCATAGCTCCGTGGCCAGCCTCCAGCTCATCTGGGCTAAAGACCCTGAGCACCCAGGCCTCTGAATGGGATGGAAGAAGCGGTAGCAGGGGAGCGTGGGCCTGGGGAGAGCGGGGGGTGGGGCAGGCATAGTCCTAGGGCTGTGGTGGGCAGCTGCAAGATGCTTCCCAAAGACACGGTGCATGAAGAAATGCAGTAACACATCTCCTGGGGAGGCCCTGGATCCAGGCTCACCTCCCTCATGTTTCCTTGACATCTAGAGAGAGAGAGCAGACGTCACCCTTCCTCCCAGAGGAGTCTGAAGGCCTAGAGGAGAGAGAACGCTGGGGACTGGGCAGTGACCATCTCTGTGGCCTGTGTTCACCTCCCTTGTGTCTGCGCACACTCACCAGCAGCTGGTTGCCAGCTGGTTCTGGGCTCCTTTTGAGACGAAGGCCAATAAGACAGAATGGCCCCTGCCCTGTATGAGCCTGCTTTTCACAAAAAAAGACAGTGAATTTTCCTTACTGAAGTGCTTGGTCCTTTTGCTCAGAATTTGCAGAGAAAACCCATGGCCACGTGGGCTTCCTAGCCCACCATTCCTAGCCTCCAGGCCTGAGGGAAGGCTCTATGCACCCCCATTTCTGCCTGTGAGATGGCTCAGGGCTTCAGATGTGTACAAGCACTCAGAGGATCCCGCACACAGTAGATAGTTTAAAGCAGTAATTTAATGTGTTCACATCCTGATGAACAACATAAGGAGGCACAGGCATATCACAGTGAAGACCGAGGTCATAGAGAAACTTGAGCCATAGGGGTGGGGAGACTAGAGCACAGACACTTCTCCTCTCCAATTACCCCTCCAGCATGCATCATCTCTCCCTGCACCCTGACCAGTACCTTCTGCTAAGCATTCATAGCTGTGATAACAAACTTTATCATTTATTGAGTACTTACTACAAGCCAGGTACCCATTACTTTGTTTAACGGCCATACAGTAGAGATACTATTGTTACCATTTTACAGATGCAGCAAGTGAGGCACAGAGAGGCTTGGTGAGTGGCCTAAGGCTACAGAGTGGGTGCACACAGCAGCCAGGATTTGAACTCTAGTCCCGTTCAGTGCAGAGCCCATGGCTGATCAGCACCTACCAGTCCAGACCTGGGTGAGTCTGTGGATGGCAGTGACCCCAGAGTGTTCACAAAACTTCCTACATGAGTAAATCTTCCACTTACTATGCAAGTACCATAGGCCACAGGCTCCCAGGCTGTGCCTTGAAGAGACTGTTAAAAACACACGATGCTCTGAGCAGCAGCACCGGAGACTACACTAGAGACAGAGCAGCTCGCTGTTCTTCGTGTGGCTCCATTGTAACTGGGGCTTTACACACTGACAGAAACCTCTGCCCATGGAGTGCTGACCTGGCCAGCATGTTCTGGGCACTGTGTATTTTAACTAACCTGGGCACTGGTGGCTTGGATATATGTCCCAAAGGTCCTTGTGTTGAAGGCTGGGTCCCCAGCTTAGTGCTATGGGAGGCGATGGGACCATGAAGCGGTGGGGCCTGGTGAGGTCATAGGTCTTTGGGAGTGTGCCCCTGAAGGTGGGCTGTGGAAACCCAGTCTCCTCTTCCTCTATTTTGCTTCCCAGCCACCAGGTGAGTGGTTTTGCTCTACCTTGCACTCTGGCTGTGATGTGCTGCCTCGCCACAGACCCAAAGCTCTGGGGCCAACCGACAACAAATGGAAACCTCTGAAACTGAGTGAAAGCCAGCCTTCCCTCTGTGACACTCATTATCTCATGTGTGTGTCACAGAGATTACAATCAAGTAAAGAAATATAGACACTTGTCCAGGGTCACCAGGGCTATGAGGGGCAGAGCTGGGATGTGAACCCAGGGAGCCAGCTCCAGAGATGCCCCTGGCCACTCAGCATGCTGCCTTCCTGTGCCATGCCATATGGCAGGGGCAGGTGCACAAGAAGCAGGCCCCTCTGTCCCTAGGCAGCCAAACGTGCAAAGCAGGTGGGCTTGGCTTCCACTGGGGCCCAGAGTGACCATATATCTTGGGATGCACAGAAGTGTGCACTGAATGTTGCCCAGGACAGTGGCATATCCAAATCCTCTTCCACTGGAGGACCCCCTCAAAGGCAGGCTCAGGAACCCCTGACTGGGCCTCACTTTTGCCAATGTCTGATAACAACCAAATTGGCCAAAGTCATACTGCAGAAAACCCAAGGGCACCAGTCCTTCTCAAAATTGTCCATGTCATTCAAAACCAGGCAAGTCTGAGACAACATCATAGCCAAGAGGACCTGGGAATAAGACAAGTGAGTGGGACATGACTCGGCAGCGGGGATCTTGGACAAAAAGAGGACACAAGGTAGAGAGGAAGCCATGAGGACTTGCGGTCAAGAAAGCTACCAATCTCAGCTCACTCACCATAACAAAGCAGGGTGCTGACGTGACACCTTGCCAAGACGGGAAGCAGGGTGTGGGCTGTATGAGAAGGAACTCTGTACTATCTTTGCCATTTTTCTATAAATCTAAAACTTGTCCTAAAATAGAATTTATTATAAAAGCATATACTTGTTAATGAAACTACTTACTTTTACAGCTTTGTCTACTTTTTCACATTTCAATTTGTCTTAGCTCAAACTGCCATTGTGAAATACTATACTGGATGGCATGAACAACAGACATTTATTTCTCACAGTTCTGGAGCCCAGTAGTCAGAGATGGTGGTGCCAGCAAATCTGGTTATTGGTAAGGGCTTCTCCCTGGTTTGCTGACAACCACCTTCTCACCATGTCCTTGGTTGGCTCAGAGAGACCGCTCTGGAGATTTCCTCTTCTTATAAAGGCACTAATTCCACCACGGGAGCTCTAGCCTCCTGACCTCATTACCTCCCAAGGCCCCACCTACAATAACGCCACAGCAGTTGCTATAGCTTCAATATATAAATTGGGGGTAGGGACGCATTCAGTTTACAATGCAATGAATTCAATAGGAGCATATGAGTGCCTCCCATAGTGGACTACCTACAATGAAAGTAATCCTTCCTTTAGACACAGTAGTTCGTGACTGTTATCCTAGCACCTTGGGAGGCTGAGGCAGGAGAGTCACAAGTTTGAGGCCAGAGGCAGCCTGTGTAACTTAGTGAGACCCTGTCTCAAGATAAAAAAAAAACTAAAAAAGCAGGCTAGGGATGCAACCCAGTGGCAAAGCACTTGAGAGTATATGTGAGGCCCTGAGTTTAACCCCCAAATACTCACCCCCCAAAAGAAACCCTTCCTATTACCTCCCACTTGTCAGGACAGCCATTAACAAAACAAAAACATCCAAAAGGTAAACATATTGGGGAGGTTGTGGAGAAATTAGAACCTTGTACACCCTTTGTGGGAATGTAGAATGATGTAGTTGCCATGGAAAACAATGCAGAGGTTCCTTAAAACATCAGAAATGGATCTACCATGTAACCTGGCCATTCCACTTCTCCATGTGCATCCACAAGACTGAATCAGAGCCTCCAAGAGACACCTGCACTCTCACATTCATTGTGGCAACACTCAGTAGCCAAGACATGGAAACGACCCATGCATCCATCATCAAATGAGTGGACAAGCTGTAGCACACACAATGAGACCTTCCACCTTAAGAGTGACAGGAATCCTACTGCTTGTGACCACCTGGATGAACTGGAGGACATGACGCTCAGCGAAAAGAGCCAGTCACAGGACAAAGACTACCTTGTGTGACTCCACCCATCTGAGTGCACCGTTAAGTCTGATTTCTGTTGGTGTAATGAGATACCCGAGGCTGGGTACTTTATAAAGGAAGGAGATTTATTTCACTCAAAGCTTTGGAGGCTGTAAGTCCAAGGTTGGACTGCTTCTTCATCTGGTCCTGAGTGAAGGCCACATGGCAGACGGTCTCACAATGGTGAGAGCACATGGAAGGGATCACACAGCAAGACAGGAAACCAGAGTTCAGGGGCCACCCTTGCTGTTTCCACAACAATGTACTCTCACAGAACTCACTGCCACCTGGAGACCAGCATCAACCCCTTCTGAGAAATGCTCTCAATGACCTAAATCACCTCTGTCTGAGCCCCATCACCTCTCAATGCCTCCGCACAGAAGACCAGTCTTCTAGCATTTGGACCTTGGGGGACTTGCTCAAAACCACGTCCAAACCACAGCAGAGAGTAGTCTGATGTAGTCAAATTCACAGCAGCAGAGACCAGAACCATGGAGGGAGGGAGAGAAAGAGGGCAGTGGCTCAATGGTGTACCATCTTGATTACGCAGGTGTGCGACCTAGAGCCCATAGGAAGCAGTGGTGCTATGCATCGTACAGTTGCCAAGAGGCCAAGTTCAGGCCAAGCTCCTTATCACCAGACACACAAGCACAGAACGGCAAGGGTACCAGGACTTTGGAGGTGATGGATAGGTTCTTGGCCACAACTGTGGTAACAGCATCAGAGAGGTAGGCACGCTCCCAAACCCATCACATGGCACGCACCAAGCCCACGCAATCTACCTCAGGAAAGCTGGAAGGGGGGGGGAACAGAAGGAAAGGGGAGGGGAAGGAAGGCACCCTTCCTGACACACATCAAGAACATGGGGATGAACCCAGCTGCTCACCTTGGTCCCCTGAAAGTTAAACCAGAAAAAAGGGTGGGTCCTGCTGGGAAATCTCAGCTGTAACTGGCACAGCCAGGCACCTCCTATGCCAAGGAGCAGCATGGGTCACTGGGCCCTGGGATTCCCAGGCTGTCCAACTGTGTCTCCCTGAGTCTCCTGGGGCTGGGGTGACCAGTGCTAGATGGGACACAAGGGCCCAGGGCAGCATCTCTTCAGCTCAGCACCCTTCTCAAAGTGAGCATGCTTGCAAACACACTGGCCTGGAAGTAGAAAGCACCATGCCGACCATCACCAGGCCACCTGGAAGCAGGAGAAGGGCAATAGGGATGGAGATGGGACGTAAGGCTCTAGAGGATGCCTGGGCAGCAAAAGAAGGGACAAACAGTCACCTCTTGCCCAGTGCTGCAGATTTCGGCCAAGATCTTCAGCAGAGCCCTGCTCTGACATTTCCCAGCCAAAATGACCTTGGCAAAACACTTCTCTGCTCTGTAAAGTGAGATGACAGGTGCCCACCTCATACGACTGTCACAGGTCTCAGATGGGAGCAAGTGAAGCCTCAGAGTGAAGGAGCCCACCTGAGGAGCTCGGCAAACAAAGAGGTGGAACGACTGATCTGGGATGGGGCCTCGCACATTGGGAGGCAGATGAGGGCAGGAACCTGTTGCCATCCCAAGCTGTGTGCATCTCATTTGGGTAAAGTAACAGAGTGGGCATTTGCAAAGAGCACGCACCCCTATAGCTCCAGCCCTGAGTCCAGTGTGCAGAGCAGGTGCCTGTGGACAGGGTGGAGCAGGTGGTGATGCTGAGGAGGTCAGAAGATTCCTTCCGGTGCTCAAAGGCCACAGAATTATGGTGATGGGAACCTAGAAAATCGCCACGACCAGCAGACACAGCTAGTTCACCAAACACCAGAGCCCCAGGTGAGCAGGTTGCTCTAGAAGCTCAAAGGAAACGATTTCAGAACAAAGTCCCAGCAGCTTATAAATGCATGAGGCCCACTAACCCAAGAAACGAGGCAAGCTAGAAATTACAGAGGGGTCAGGAGGGGTTTCCACAAATTGTCAGGAGATGACACATTTATCACCAAGGGGAAGCCAAGGAGGCCGGAGACTGTCACTGGCCCCTTTTTTTTTTTAATTGATACATAATTTTCCATATTTACAGGGTACAGTGTGATCCTTGGCCTTTGAAGTTAAAATCTTAGAGGGGAGCTATTCCTTGCTCCTGCCCAACCTCTTGTCTTGGCAGAGCCTAGTACCCATTCAGGGATGTCCATAGAGAAACCATAGATCTGCCCTGGTCCAAAGAGGTATGACCATGTAGGAAGATCCAGATCAGAAAAGTGGCTGGACAGGTACACCTGCTCTGCCCTGCCAGCCCAGCACACACAAGTGGAGATGACTGCTCTTGCTCCTCTATCACCTCTGCCCCTCCACACCAGGGGACCCCACGACACACTACACGTAAATATGCACGCACACACACACACTCCACACACACTGCCATGGATCAAGGCTCTGGTCTGGCCCTGCTCTGTCATTGACATGATCCCTAGCATGCCACCAAGCCTCCGAGTCTGTGTTTCCAAGCGAGATGAACAAATAGGGTGGAGAAGTCTCCAAGGAGCTTTGTAAAGTGCAATCAGTCTATAAACGTAAGCTGCTTCTGCTCTTAATTAAATGATCAGTTCTGCTTTAGACTACATAAAATGGAATTTCTCATTCCAAGGAAATAAGGCTGAGGCAAGGGGCAAGAGACTGCAAACCACCCTTGGAGTGAGCTTCCTAGACCTTCCATGTCCAGCAGCAGAGACTGAATCCGCACAGCCCTAGGGTGCAAGGAGAGGGAAAGGTGTCTTTACTCAGCTCATTGACCATGTTCATCCTTATTTTAAAAGAGGTAGTGCATACCCCACCCTGCAGAGCAGATGGGCAGCCAGTCTTACCAAAGATGTGCTTTTCTGAACCAGTCACTTGGTGCCTTCTGCCTTTGACTCTTCTCTCCTTTCTTGTGTCTCCAGTGGCCTGCTGCTGGGGACTTGTTTCCCAGCATCTTCCACCCCTAAAAGGAAGGCTCAGGAAGAGTGACCTGGTGGTCCCACCTCTGGGAAGAGGGCCTAAGGCTAGGGGAGAGTGAATGGTGAAACACTGAGTCATTCCCTTCTGGCTGTGGCTCACCCACTCTGTTGGTGGGGACAGAAGCAATCATTAACTCCAGGAAACCAGATCATTTGCATAGATGTGCATAAATTATACCTTCCAACTAAATTATCTGACTGTGAGTGAAGGCAGAAGGAAATGTGTCTTTCTGTTCTTCTCCATCTGTTCTTCTTCCTCCTCCCCAACTACTTTTCTAAACCCACCAAAACGATGTTAAGGGATGGCGTGGGGCTCAGTGGTACAGTACTTGACTACCACATGTAAGGCCTTGGGTGCCATACCCAGCAACACACAAAAAAAATACTAAAATAAAAGTGGCAAAACGATTTTAAGTTTCCACATGCAGAAGGTACGTGTTTGTACATATAGTACACAGGTGGCACGTTTTTGTATCAGGGCCACCCAAAACCCTGCTCTCTTCCGTCTTTCCCCCAGCCTTCTCTCCAAATTTACTTCTGCCCTCTTCTCTGCCAAATGGAAGGCTTCAGATGGCACCGCCAGTGGTCCACAGAATCAAAGACTCTTGAGCCAGACTGAAAGCCCCTTAGGTCAGAGGCTGTCTGCACAGCAGTGTTCTTGGGGTCTGTGAATGGACACAGAAGACGTCACTTACAGACCATTTTACAGAGGGCACAATTGGGGTCAGGATCACAAAAGGGGCGTGACCAGGCCCCCATGGCCAGGCTGACCCCTCCTTCACCCTAGGAGGCCCTTCCAGCAGCCTCAGGCACAGAATGGGGCACCCAGGAGAGCTGCGGTGTGCACAGGTGCGTGGCAGGCAGGCAGGCAGCTCTTGGCAAGTGTCCCAGGAACAGAGGCCAAGGGCAAATGGCTTCTTAATTACTGCTTACACTGCAAGTTTTTGTGTTGGCCTGGACAATGGCCAATCCCCAAAACACACTGAGTCTCTTATCCATCTGCAGTGAATTGTTCCTGGGAATCAATCCTTGTCTGTTCCATGGATCCCACTACAGCTGGAAAAGTGGCAACAGCTCCCCTAGGCCACAGGCTCCTCTGCAGCTGACTGTGCCCAAAGACCCTCCTGCCGAGCCCCAATCCCCGCCCAGGCCACTTTTGGACTCCGTTGCTGAGAAGCTGGAGGAGACCCAGCTCTGTCCCTTCTGCTGCCCTGCCTGCCACAGCCATGGGTCACGCTGTGGCTTCTTGGCCATGCCAGCCAGGTTTCCGCACAACCCTCTGGGGTGGGCGGAAAAGCTGAACCATGGTATACCCCACGCTCAGAGACTTAGGTTCAGACAGCAGAACCAAACCACCACCTCAGAACCCAGGGAGGAAATATGGAGGGCAGGGTAACTAATGTACTTAGGATTGGCCTCCAATGGCCCCCAAATCTTTGTGGCTTGACACAGCAAGGCTGCTTCTGGCTCATATCACAGTCTCCTGTGAGCCAGCCTCCAAGTGGACACTCAGGCTGACCCTGTCACCCATGTGACCCTGCAGAGGCAAGGGTGAGCAGAACATGCAGGTGGATGCACTGCCGTGCCTGCAACCACAAATCACCCTGTGCTCTCCTCACTGACCACGCCTAGCACATGACTGCCCCTGCAAGGAGGCTGGGGAGATGGTCTTCCCATGGGAACTGAGGAGGAAAGGCCAGGTGAGCATCCCATCTCAGCCATGAGCAGATGATGGCTGTTGATGGAGTGCCAAGGGTGCGGGGAGCTGGGTTAGTGTCCTTGAGTCCAATCCCGAGGGTGGCTCACAGATAACAACTCATCTTCCATACATATGGGGAGAGTTAGAGAACCTAGTCCTTAGATTTCCAGTCCCTTGTCATGGTTGGAATATAAAATGTCCCCCAAACAGCATGCAATTCTGCCTGTGTCCTCTCACTCCAAACTCATTCCCACACTGGCGCTGGCTGGCCCACCTGACCTTTGACAGCTGGATACCTTCCTTTTCAGTTTTAGCATATAGAGATCAATGCTAGGGGCACAGAGTTCACAGAAAGAAATTGATGGCATCTCAATCGATATTAATAGTGCAGCATGGTTGTCAACTTACTCAGCTGCTTCTCATTCTGTCTCTCTGTCTCTCCCTCTCTTCCTCTTGCCTTATCACCAGGCCCCTGGGAATAGCAGAGAAGCCGTGACCCATGGAAGAACACCATGGTGCAGGGAGCTGGGTTGCCAGAGCCCTGCCAGGCCACCAACCAGATCTAAGCCCCCAGATATAGACCCAGGCTCCTGAGGTGAAACCAACACCTGAGGCCACATGGCACTGGGTGGAGAAGACACTCAGTACTATGGACGTGTGCTCCCCTCTGCCTGGACAGACAGCCCCCATGCAGCAGGGGCTTGGTGCTCCACGAACTGCAGGTGTGCCAGGGGCTCATCCTCCCCACCCCTCTCATTCCTCTGCAGGGCCCCAACCTCGGCCTAGGTGCTACAACCCACTCAAGGTGCTGTCTGTCTATAATGCTTCCTCTTCAGAACTGTGCCAGCCAGTGTCATCTTCCTCTTTCACATAGCTCAGGAAACTGAGGGTTTAGGATGAAAAGCAGTATATCAAGATCACAGGGATGGAAGATGTATGAGGCCTGCTATAGTGGGGACCCAAAGGCTCAGGTGTTGGTGGCTTGGTTGATAGCCTATGGCACTGCTGGGAGGTGGTGGAGCCTTTAAGAGGTGGAACCTGGTGGGAGGAAGTTAGGTCACTGGTGGGATGCCATTGGAGATGATATCAGAAACAAGGCCCCTTCCTTTCTCTGCTTCCTGGGTGCCCTAAGATGAGCAGCCTCCTCTGCAGTGTGCTCCAACTACAACCAACTGTGCTGCCACAGGCCCAAAGCAACAGGGCCAACTAACAATAGACTGAAACCTCTGACACTAAGAGCCAAAAATACCTTTCCTCCTTGTAAGCTGATTTTCTCAGGTACTTTGTCACAGTGGCGGAAAGCTGACTAACACAAGTCCAGGCAACAACCTGGGAGAGAAGACTCGGGCTGAGGAAGGAGAGACACACCAGGGGATCCGAGCCTTGGAGGGAAAGCAGGTGGATACAGAATGTCTTGAAAAGGATGAGGTATGGGCCGCAGAGGGCCAGGGCTGTTCCAAGTCACTAGTCACGAAGTAGATGAAAAAAAAACCCAAAAACCATAAGCAGAAATGGTGACATCCTAGCATCACACCTGCCATTACTGCTCTTGTGCTGTAAGTGACTTGCCCCAATCAAGGCATCTTCCACACAGCTTGTGGAAAGGAATTAGGCTAGCTGTGGGATGTGAGTACAGCACCAGGCACAGGAAAGTGGTGAGGAAGAGGTTGAAGGGCTCTGTGTCAAAATACCCCCCAGCCCCAACGTGGCTGCCACTCACTAAGCAGCTGCTGTGTGCCAGGAAGTCTTGTTTCAGTCTGGAGCAGCCTTATCAGAGGTGAGGAGCTGGGCTTGACATGGGCCCAGGACTTATCTAGGTGGACACAGCTGGTGAGTGACGGGGTCAGAGTCAAACTCAGGTGGGAGCAGCCTCAGGCTATAGTTTCCCCACCCTCACGGTGAATTGGGCACCCAAGAGCAGGGACCTGCCCAGTTCCTAAAGGTCCTCTGTGAAGAAGGCTGTCCTAAAGCTCCCTGCACCCAGCCTGACTGCTGGAAATGCTCAGAGCCAATGGGGACAAATTATCCTTTCTTCCTATCCTTCTGTCTGTTTGTCCACAGGTGGTCCCAGCTTGAAGCAGACTCAGCATATGAAGATCCAGACTTACAAAAAGTTCTTAAATGCAAAACAAGTGAGAGAGGAAAACTAAAAGGCATCTGTTTTTATAACTATGGGATTTCCCTAGAGCATTCAAGGATGAGACTCCATTTCCAAAAATTCATTTGACACTCAACTTTTCAGGAACATGACTATTGTCAATTTGTAAAAGAACAAAACAGTTCTCTTTCCTGGCTTTCCTCCTGATACTGACATGCCAAAGAGAGTCAGGATTTGCTGAGAAATTATTTACTCTACAAAAATGTTCTGGCAACTTTGCTTATAATTTCTTTTTAGTGCACTCTAAAATAAACTCTCAAAATTTCTGCACTGCAAAACAGCAAGAAAAAATAACAAACTCAAAAATACATTGACAAGATCAATGAAATGTATTTTGGACTTTCTTCTGGGGTCTGAACACGTAAGGGTTTTCTTTCTCTGGGTAATTTTTTAACTTGAAATTTTATTATTGATTTTGTTCTAGGCTTTACTGATGTGCAGATCTTTTTTAAAATCAAATTTACTTTAATTTTTATGTCCTAAAGTTGAGACTAAAATAAACTGCTTCTTTTCTTTTCCCAGCTCCATCCTCTCACACTGTACCCTCACCCCAAGATCTCATTACAGAGGCCTATTGGGGGTGGACATTGAAACACCAGGTCACTGGCTCTTGGGTTCATATTTTATTGACTAATGAAAGACAACTCTGATTAACATAGGCTTAATGTACAACAGAACCATTTCCCTACAAAAGACAGAAATGCTTTCTTTTTATCAGGCTAACATAATATTCACTCACTGATTAATCTTAAATAGTTGACTATTTATAATGGCTTCCAATCTCATCAATTAGTTAAATGACAAAACCCACATCTCCTTGCAGAGAGGCCACTCCTCCCAGCTAGGTGGTGCAGGGCTCTGGGCAGTCTTAGGAGAAAGACAACATCTTTCATAGCAAAGCTCACATGAAACAGGAAAGCTGGGAGGAAGGGGAGGGGAGCTTTGCCTATGTCAGCACCTGCTGTAGCTATAAATCTAGATTAAAACTTGAAGCTGGGAGTGGTGGTGCACGCCTGTAATTCCAGCGACCCAGGAGTCAGAGGCCGGAGGATTGCAAGTTCAAGACCCCAGGCAGCCTGAGTAATTTAGCAAGACCCTGTCTCAAAATGTTGTTGTTGTTAGGTGCCATCGAGTCGGTATCCGACTCATAGCGACCCTCTGTACAACAGGGGAAACACTATTGTCAGTGCTTCTTTGCTGTTCATAGGGTTTTCAACGGCAGACTGATTTTTGGGAGGGGGTTGCCAGGTCCTTCTCCCAAGCCTATAGCTTCTGGTGTTCCCAGGCGGTCTCCTATCCTGGTACTAACCAGGCCCGACCCTGCTTAGCTTCCGAGATCTGACGGAATCAGATGCCACAGGGCTACAGCTGCAGGCTGTCTCAAAATAAAAATTTTAAAATGGGCCGGGGTGCAGCTTAGTGGTAAAGGGCTTGCAAAGCATCTGTGAGGCCCTGCGGTCAACCCCCTAGTACTGGGGGAGAAAAAAAGAATCTGAATCTTGCCAGGTGCCATAGCACATTCCTGTAATCCCAGCCATGTGGGAGGCAGAAGCAGGAGGGTCATGAGTTCAAGGCCAGAGGCAGCCTGTTTAACTTGGCAAGAACCTGTCTCAAAATAAAAAATAAAAAGGATCTGAGGATGTGGCTCCGTGGTGTAGCACTTGCCCAGCATGTGCAACGTCCTGGGTTCAGCACCCTAGTGCTACAGAAAATGCACAAACTTGTATCTTCTGGCACCAGCAAGCTCAGCTTCAGGCCTAATTATACTAAACAAACCACGGAGCCAAACAATTCCAACTGGTCCATCTGTGTTACCTAATCATCTGGACACCCAGAGAGGACACCTTGCAAGAACAAATGCCTTATTTGAAAAGTAGCTTCTAGCTGTATGTGGTGGCACATGCTTCTTCTAATCCCAGCAACTCAGGAGGCTGAGGCAGGAGGATTGTGAGTTCGAGGCCAGAGGCAGCCTATGCAGTTTAGCAAGACTGTCTCAAAATAAAAAGGGGGGTGAGGGTGCAGCTTGGTGATGGAGTTCTTGCCTAGCCTGCACAAATCCTTGGATTCAACCCTTGAGTACTAGGGGTAAAAAAGAAGAGAAGTAGCTTCTGCTTTTCTGACGTTCCTTTACCCAGGCACTTTAGGACATCAGTCTGCTGAATCTGCCCAATAATGCTGGAAAGATAAGGGAATATGAGGAACATCTAGCCACTTGCTCCTCTAAATGTGGTCTCTGACCTAGGGACTTCTGCATTGAAATGGCAGAAATCATCATCACCAATAAGCATTTTCAAAATGTGGAATGTTAGGCCCCTCTCTAGACCCACAACTTGAAGTTTGCATATAACAAGATTCCCAGGTGATTCATGTGCACACACGGAGAGAAACCATGCTCTAAGTCCCAACCTCAGAGACTCTCATTTATCTCTGGACTCCCAGATTCAATGCTGGTCAAATAGCTGACACTGAGTAGAGGACAGATAGACACATACATCCAGAAAGGGATGCATCCACCCAGTATGTTAATGAAGGAATGAGACACACAGGGATAGGGCACAAAAATGTTATGTGACGACAGTCGCAAAGATATCTACCACCTAGAATCCAGGCCATCACTAGACTCGTTTGCTTTCCATTTTTTGTAGGCAGTGAAGAGAAGAGGCTGCAAAGCCCCACATGATCCTCCCTGTCAGCCTGTGCCTGGGCAGAGGGAGAGACATCACTGACACGCACAGTAGCCTGCCAGCCTGGCACAGCCCCCAGTGCAGGCCCCTAAGGTGTGTAGCAAGTTTGGTGCCCAGGCTAATTCAATTTTAGAGGCCACTTTATGTGTGCAGGAACCAATAGAGTCAACCAGGATGTGTTTATCTTTTAGCCACGTTGGAAATCAAATCATTTTGAGGAGAAGTCAGGAGAAAGTCCTGTGCCTACCCAAGATCACCGACTCTATTTTTATCTACCGACCACGCCAGCGCTTGGGATCAGCTGGCTGCAAAGGCTCTGCAGTCTGAGTGTGTACATCCTTCCCCTCCTTGCCCCTGGTATCAGCAGGAAGGCTGGAAGGCACTAACCCCGAGGGTGGACTTCATGCAGCACCTGCCTTAGCCAAGCACAGAGTCCTGCTCCTGGCTCCTGGACCATACACACTGTCACATCCAATTCATCACCTAGGGGAGGCAGGGCTAGAGACGGTCATCCCCAGGGATTGGGAGCTAAACCATTCGGAACCTCAAGAACCAGAGGGGCACTAGGGGATCTCACTCCTCCTCGCTCCTCAGCACTTGAAATTCTAATGTCACAGAGCCAGGACAAATCCACTCCGTCAGAGGTCCATGAATGCCATTTCCTTGGGATCTGTTTTCTCACCTCTAAATTGGAAGCCCTCACAGTTTGTGACTCATGGATATCTTTGAGAAAGGGATGAAAGCAATGGCTCCCTGTGCTGTCCTGGGGAAAATGCATATAAGCACATTTTTGGCTTTCAATTTCAAGGGATCTTCTTGAGAGCTATTTGTAGAGTCCCTAGGGTCTAGAAATTCTAGGCTAATAATCGCTGATAGAAATGTTAGCTATAAACCTTTTCTCTGGTCTTTTAAAACATACCGGAACTCCATCTAACACTAACACCAATAAGAGTTGTTTTAAATTTTCTGCCTAAATGTGACTTAGAAATTAGAAATGAGGGCACTCAGGAGGCTGAGGCAGGAGGATTGTGAGTTCAAGTTGAGGGTAGCCTAGGTTACATAGCAAGACCTTGTCTCAAAAACAGAAAAAAGAAGGAAAGAAAGAAAGAAAGGAAGAAAAGAAGGAAGGAAGGAAGGAAGGCAGGCAGGCATGGAGGGAGGAAGGGAGGAAGGAAGGAAAGGGGAAGAAAAGAAAAAAGAGGATCAAGGAAAGAAGTCAGAAAGGAGAGTGGATTTTGATCAGAATCTGGGTTTGAGTCCCAGTTCTTCATTTAATAGCTCTGGGTCCTTAAAAAGTCACTCAATCTCTCTGAGACTCAGTTTCTCATCTGAAAAATGGGGATGATAATACTACCTCATAGAGCTTTCAGATAATACCTGAGAAGTGACTAGTATGCTCTGTGCCTTGGCGCTTAATAAATTATTTCACAGTCCCTCCCTCTTTTTTCTTTCCACAAAGGCTTTGACAAAGGCATTTGTTAAAAAGACAAAATGGGTAATGGCCAAATCCTGTGCCAAGAAGCATCTGGTCAGCATTTCTGTCCCCATGTGCCACTCTGGGGAGGCTCTGTGACATACCTCAAGCTGTTTGGTGTTCTGTTGGAGAAGTGTGCCTAACTCTACAAAGACACTGTGCCCAGAGAGTGGCTTCTGGGTACCAAGAGAGCCAGCCCCTGGTGAGTAAGAGGCCAGCAGATATCAGCCTGACCAGGCCTGAGTTACAAGCCTCCTGCTTATCACCTTGAAAGCACATGACAGGCGACTGCAGTGTCCCTGTGACCTCAGCCCACACAGGTGGCTGTGGAGATGGAATGGCATGCTCATGCAGACATGCTTTGGAAATGCGGGCTGTGCTCAGCCCTGAGGGCACGTGGCAGGGCAGCAGGTACCAGGCATTGAGAGGCGGGAATGAGAGCAGAAGTGGGGACAGGGCCTCCTATCAGCCCTGCTGCCAGCACCGCCATGTCCATAGCCTGGGACCCCAGGACAACAAGTCAGGATGCTGAGCCCAGGCCCAACACTCAGCTGCTGGGGATCTGGGGGCCAGGTGTCCCAAGAGACCAGGTCCGGAGGGGGGCACATTTACAGCACAGAAGGAGCCAGAGCATGGTGGGAAGAGGAGGTCCTGGGTGCCCGGGGAGGACAGTGTGCCCCAGAACACTGCAGGACTGTCCCTGGGTCGACCCTCCTACAGAGCTCAGGTTTCATAAATCCATATTGCTTTAATGGCTTCTTTTTTGACAGTTACAGAGAGGTATTCAATAAATACATATGGATCAATCGATTTCTTCCTTGGCTGATGCTGCCAGACATGAAACTATCGGAGCAGTGGCTCCAGCTTAGGGTCATAAAGTGTCCATGTTTCCACCTGTAAGGGGCTGGCACTTTATAAGTCTAAGCAGAGAGCCGGGCATGGTGGCATGTGCCTACCATTCCAATGACTTGGGAGGCAAAGATCTAGAGTTCGAGGCCAGAGGCAGCCTATACAGCTTAGTGAGACCCTGTCTCAAGATTAAAAAGTGAAAAATGGGCTGGGACAGCAGCCCAGTGATGGAGCACTGGCAAAGCATGTGCAAGGCCCTGGGTTCAACCCCAAGTACCAGAAAAAAAAAGAAGAGGAACAAAACATCCAAGCAGTGGCTCTGTGGTGGCTGCAACAACTGAAGGCAGCTTGGCGGCGACACCAGCCCCAGGCAACCAGAAGGATCAGCCCACCTGCCATGGCGGTTCTCTAGAACACTCCAGGACTTTGTTGGCCTCTGCCACCATGGGCTGACTCTCACAGCAGGGAAGTGCAGAGATGCACTGGGTCAGAAAGAAGCATCTGGAGCAAGAACATCCCCCTCCTGAGCCCTTCCGTCAGCAAACAAGGCCAGCAGGCTTCAGCTGAATCTGCTCAAACACTGACAATGTAAAAGCGGGAGGGACTGGGGTGCAGGGGGATGGTGAGCCTATATTCTAGACAGACAGTTAAAAATTCCACTACATCTCCCAAAGCGCACAGGAGCCAGATCATTAAAAACCTTGTCTTCACAGGCCAGGAATAGCTCAAGATTGATGCCCCTGTTGGACAGCCCTCCTCCTGGATGCTGCCTCTGCACAAGCAGTGCGATCTTGCCTGGGCCGGGACGAGCTCTGGAGCTTAGGCTCACAGGCAGGAGCACCCAGTCTGTAATAGGGGTAAGCAGCCCTGACCAGGAAGTGGGGCAGTCAAGGCCAAATCTAATACCTTTCCAGAAACATGCAGCCAGGACAAAACAATGAACCTGATGGTGCACTTGTGCGACACTCAGATGCTAAGGGCCCTGCCCAAGGAGGCCATGAGAACTGAGCAGGTTACTTACCCTCTTTAGACCTCAGGTTTCTTATCAGAAAACTGGGGGCCACAAGAGAGCTAGCCCACAGGACTCCTGTGAGGATTAACACAGGGAGGTGCCTAGAAGTGAAGGTGCATTCAATAGGAAGTGTTTTTAAAGGCAGCATCTCCCCCAAACACGGGGCAAAGCAGTAAGTGAAGGAACTGTGGGTAGATAAGTACATTCCCCAGCAAGGAGCCCTCTTAGAGTGGCTGGGAAGCAAATGTGAACCTGTGAGAGTCTGAGCAGGCCCTGGAGCACCTCTCCTGACCACCTAGAGCAGCACCCAAGAGCAAATAAATCGATGTTGAAAACCAGTCTGCAAGGCTACCAAGAGAAGATTGTGCAAAGCACGTTTCCATCAGCCTGCAGAGGGGACAGCTGCTGCTTCCAGAAACCCTCGGCCATCATAACCACCTCTGACCTGCAGACCAGGAAACTGGCACGAGTGACCAAAACAGCAGCAAGGTCTCCTGAACCATGGCACAGCCAGAAAATCAGCAGGACAAGACCTTCAAGGGCAAGAATAGGCTGTCTGGGCAGTCTATTCTTGGAAGAATAGACTAGGAAATCCACTGAGTGGCTGGGGTGTAGCTTAGTGGTAGAGTTCTTATCAGCATGTGTGAGACCCTGGGTTCCATCCCCAGCACTGGGGGGGAGAAAAAGGGAAGAAGGGAGGGAGGGAAGGAGGGAAGAAGGAAGGAAGGAAGGAAGGAGGGAAAGAAGGAAAGAGAAGGATGGAGGAAGGGAGGAAGAAAAGAAAACATACTACAATGCTTTCAAAATATAAACATACTACAATGCTTTCAAAATATAAACAATAAAGCCAGGTAGAGTGCACACATCTATAATCCCAGCATCTTGAGTTTCAGGCCAGCCTGGTCTACATAGCAAGGCCCTGTCTAAAAAAAAAAAAAAAGAAGAAGAAAGAAAGAAAGAAAAGAAAAAAGAAAATTAAAAACAAAACAGTAGGAAAACAGTAGTGCCAGAGAGATTCCACCCTAGCTCCTCTTCCTGGGTCTACTCCAGTCCTAAATCCTCCATACTTCTTCCCACTCAGAGGCTCCTCCCCTTAAGGTATGTTGTTATTAGGTGCCGTCCAGTTGTGTCCGACTCATAGCAATAGTTGAGGGGTTTTCAATGGCTGATTGTTTTGGGATTGCCTTGGGAGTGGATTACCACATCCTTCTCCCATTTTGGAGGTGCTGGGAATCAAACTAGGGACCTCAGAGACCGCAGAATAGCACTCTACCAGCTGAGCTAAATCCCAGCCCCCCCCATAAGTACAGTTTGTGTTAACCCTTAACTGGAATCATGGGGTCAAAATAGACCCCGGATTTTAAATTTTCCTGTTTTTTAAAAAATTCCTAATTGATGCACAAACATGTTCCATATAATCTCAGTAGGGCGTGACTTGCAGCAGGTGTCAGCTGTGCAGCGCTATAGCACTTACCTAAGCATGGGTACATGCTTGGTGGGGTCACATATGACCCCAGGATCCAATTATGTAGGTTATTTGTTACTGTATACTCTCAATTCAACTTGTGAATGCGAATCCAATCCACACACTCTTCTAATCCATATCTGATTTTGTAGTCCTCTATAATTGGTAATATGGTGCTGGAGACATCTATTGAATATACCATGGACTGCCAAAAGAAACAACAGATCTGTTCTGGAAGAAGTACAACCAGAGTGCTCCTTGGAAGCAAGAATGGCCAGACTGTCACGTATTTCGGACATGTAGTCAGGAGAGATCAATCCCTGGAGAAAGAAATCATGTTTGGGAGAGTGGCAGGTCAACAACAAAAAAAGGAAAATCCTCCACCATATGGATTGACACAGTGTCTGCAACAATGGGCTTAAACATAAATAAGATTGTGTGCCTGGCACAAAATCGGGAAGTGTTTCGATCTGCTGTACATAGGGTTGCTATGAGTCGGACTCAACTCGGAGGCACCTAACAACAACAATAACAGCATAATTGTTATAAGGGTATAGATTAGAGAATAGACAGTATTTGTGTTATTTTGTATTTTCACTTTTTTCCAGTGATATGTAAGAAAAATGTCACGTCCTCAAGATATAAGGCTATCACTTTTTTTTTTTTTTGGCAGTACTGGGGGTTGAACCCAGGGCTTTGCGCCTGCATGCTTTGCAAGTGCTAGACCACTGAGCTGCGCCCCCAACTCATTTTTTTTTTTTTTTTTTACTTTTTGAGACAGGGTCTCGCTAAATTACTCAGACTGCCTCTGGTCTTGAACTTGCGATCCTCCTGCCTCTGCCTCCCAAGCTGCTGGGATTACAGTCATGCACCGCCGTACCCGCACCCGGTAGGCTATCACTATTGATAAGACTGCTAAGATTAAAATAGTTGAATTTTACAACAGTACAAAGGAGAGGTTGATGCCCTAGATCAGAAATATACAAATTATTCTGTTATTTATTCGATGCCACTTATATGACCAAAAGAGACAAAAAATATACTCAAAAACATATTTTCTGCTTCAAATTTATTCATTCCAGTACAAATATTGTATGTGTTAACTGTAGAGACTATTTCTCCTCTTTTCTATAAGAACGTGCTTTTACAAGGCATTTTCCATATTTTATGATTGAGCTCATAAAAATTGATCTTATAATTTTTAGGATCTTTATATTATAAAAGGAGAATTTTTGTTATGCTAGTTTTAATTTGATTTTATTGTAGTTTTTAAAACTGATTAGATTTTTTAATGCCTTAAAATTTTTCTTAATTTTTGATACTTATTTTGTACGAATAAATGTTATGCTAATAATTTTTAAAGGGTGTCTTAATTCATATAACAACATATTAAACCTTAAAAACAAATATCTTAAATAATAAAAGGTTTTTTGTTGGGCATTCTTGGATGACCCCATGGTGCCAGTAGTATCAAGTAAGTTGACAATACCAGTTACGAGTTCATTACCCAAGTAACACCAGGCCCTGCTCAGATGAACTGAGACTGAGTGACTTTGAAGCTTGAACAAAATTATGGGGAAGCTGGCAGAATGTCATTAATCTCTTCCTCTGCCTTTTTATTTCCCTCCTTGGCCTTGAGTCCCGTGATGCTACTCCTTATTAGGGACAAGTGAGCCAAATACACACACCAGAACCACACAGGGCAGGCTGCAGGCCTCAGCTCTGCCCTCTTGCTGGGTGGCCTAGGGTCAGTTACTTAAACTTTCTGAACTTTAATTTTCTTACTAACAAACTATGTCACAGGATTGGGGTGGGGCTCAGTGGAAGTGAGGTGCGTGCCACAGGAAAGGTCAACCAATGGGGTGTTAAAGGCAGTGGCCGTGCCTAGACCCTGTGCTGAAGGGTGAGTAAGGTGCTGGCTCTGTCTGCCAGCCTGTGCTCAGTATGGAAGTAGAGGGCCATCTCCCTTGGTCCAAACTGGAGAAGAAATAAGGTGGTACCTTGGAGAGAAAGAAAAGGGCAAACCCCACCCCTAAAAGAATGGAAATAGGGCTTGGGGTGGGGCTCGGTGGTTGAGTCCCACCTGGCATGACCAAGGCCCTGGGTTCCACCCCTGGTCCTGTGAATCATGTTTTACACCAGCTTTAGTCTCGCCTGACATGTGCAAGGCGCCAGCATTGCAACTACATTTTTACACCCAACTTTTGACAGCCAAAAAGCTGAGAGCACATTTATTTTTAAGTGAAAATGCCTTCAAACTAGGAAGGGGAACAGTGCTCAGGCATGAGAGAGGGGAAAAGACAGAAAAAAAGAAAAACGAAACAAGGTCTGATAATGGGGCAGAAGGAAAAAATCAACCATGAAAAAAAAGTCATTCTGTATCTCAAACCATCAGTGTCATTTTGTTTAAAATACACATTATTAGACAATTAGTTTTCATTATAGAAAAATTATAGATTACATGTAAACAGAAAAAAATGGAAAGAAAAATCATCATTATCTTACCAACTAAAGGTAATTTCAAAACTGTGTGCAACTTGGTTACTGTCCAGCTAAGAATTTTTGGCATGTGAATATTGATTCTCTGACCAAAATGAAACAATATGATGTACACTGCTTCTTAACCTGCTTTTTCTCCACATTAATAGATCATGGACAACAGCATTGCTTTGATATTCCTCCTAGAATCTTTGCCCAGGCCCCTGTGTGGTACTGACCTCATCTTGCAGAGGAACCCACTGAGGCCCAGAAAATGCCTTACAAATGTACAGATTGTCTGGGCCAGGCTTCAGAACCAAGGCCTCCTCCTCCTGGCAAATGTCCCCCCGCCCCGAGCTGCACCCATGGCCCCTTTTTCATATTTTATTTTGAGATGGGGTCTTGTTTGGTGGCCTCTGGCCTCAAACTCGCCATGTCCCTGCCTTAGCCTTCCTCGTCACTGGGATTCTAGCAACAGGCCACAGTGCATGGCTGTTATTTGTTCTTTTACATCCATTCGGTGCTGTGAGTGACTCTGCTTTGTGTGTTTTCTTTAAATTCACAAGTACCATTTCCTCACAAAGCCTGCATCTGGCCATGTGGGATACTATTTCCCCCACTGGATTGTATATGAAGAAAATCCATAATGATGCTTCTTTATTTAAATTCCCAGGACATTTTTCAGTGGCCATATGGGGTGATGGACATTATCTCCTGGAAAGGCCCACAAGCCGCAACTAATGTGTGGAGAACTACTACCTATCACCCTTGGAGCCCACCACTGGGCCCTCCACCACGGAGGTCCTCAGCAAATGCAGCCGGGCCTCCATCGCTCCACCCAGCCTTTCACTCCTCATTACCTGTCAAATCACCCCCCACGACAGCACAGAATTCACTGTCTAGTGACCACGCTGGGCTTTGTGTGGTCCACAAACAAACGAACAAAGCAAACCACAGCCACTTCTGCAGCAGTGATGGCATTGTAAATAAAATAAATGGAAGAATCAAGAAAAGTAAGCCCTGCAGAGGGATTAGGGAACAGAGGGGGAACTGGAGGGGAAAGGATAAAAATGACCACCTCCATAGCTTCACTGTCATTGCTCTGGAGCCCGTGCAGTGGCCTGTGTGGAGAGCCATCCAGGCCAGAAGAAATGGACCGTGCCCGTTTCTGCCCCTCCCAGGGAGCTTCCCAACCAAACCTGTGGGCGCAGGAAGCCAAACACCTGCTGTTGGAGAAAGCATTTCCTAACAACATTTGTAGCCCAAGCTACCAGCTTTTTCCCCCAGGCTGGAGGGGCTGGAGGCTCTGCGGGATGACCAGCCTCCTGTAAGAGAACAAGAGTGGAATCCACCAGCGACCAGCAGCAGCTCCTCCCTGTGGGGCCCCTGTTAGCAGCTGTGCTGTCCTCAGGGGCCAGGACATCACCCCCTTCCTGCCAACCCAACCCACTGGGTCTACGAGCCTCCAGGCTGGGATCCCCTTGGCAGAGGCTCCTGGCCTCCCGAGGACTCCATGAACGTTAGATGGAGGTGCTCACATGGCCACTTCATCTCATGAGATCAGATTCACAAGCAAAAATGTCCAAGTTACCGTTAATTGGGTCAAACTGCAAGTCTGAGTTTGGAAAAAAAAAAAAAAAAAACGGATCAACTGAATGCTGTGCTTATGAAGCATCAGCAGTTTCAACTGTGACACGTGGTATGGAAACCTTGGCCAAGAGCCCTGCAGAACTTTACTCTGTTGGAGGAATAGCACTACAGATAACAAGGATCCACTAAGTAAGATACTGTCGACCCTGCACTTTCAAAAGTTCTGTTAGCGCCACGTGCGCCTCCACTGTCTCTAAGCAGCCATTTAAAGTCGATGGCCTCCTTGAAATAATTGCTTGGCTGGAGTCTGCACAGCACTGAACCAGGAAAGGTGCCAGGACCACAAGAGATTGACATCAAATCCCACCTGAACACAAGGCTACAGGAAACCACACATCTCTGCAGCGCCAACACTCGGTGAACTCACGAGTGATGAGTGACCAGCTTTCTGGAGCTTGCTGCTCCAGCTACTACCTGTGCTTTGTTGTTGTTGGATGCTGTTGAGTCATATCCAACTCACAGCGACCCTATATACAACAGAACAAAACACTGGGCCAATGCACACTTTTTTTTTTTTTTTTTTTTTTGTGGTACTGGGGGTTGAACCTAGGGTCTTGTACCTGCATGCTTTGCAAGTGCTGGACCAGTGAGCTGCACCCCCAGCCCACCTTTTTTTTTACTTTTTGAGACAGGGTCTCATTAAGTTACGCAGACTACCTCTGGTCTCGAACTTGCGCTCCTCCTGCCTCTGCCTCCCAAGCCACTGGGATCACAGGCGTGCGCCACCGCGCCTGGCTGCACATGTTTTTTTATGTTTGAACCCAACACTGTATGATGCACATAGTTTTTTATGTTTGAGCCCATTGTTGCAGCCACTGTGTTTCTTCTCATTTTGAGTCGTGCCACATCAGCCAAAGGAGGTCCTAGGGGCTTTACTCCATCATTAAGGTTGACTCAACTTTGAGGAGGCAGCTCTTCCCCAGTCATTTTGTGAATGCCTTCCAGTCTGGGGGGCTCATTTTCCAGCACTAGATTTGACAGTGCTTCTCTGCTATTCATTAGGATTTCAATGGCTAATTGTTTTGGGAGTGGGCTGCTGGCTCTTTCTCCCTACTCTGTCTTAGTGTGGAAGCTCAGCTGAAACCTGTCCATGGGGGACCCTGCTGGTATCTGAGATACTGGTGGCATAGCTTTCAGGATCACAGCAGCACACAAACCTCCACAGACAAGCTGACAGACACGTGGGGACCTGTGCTTTGATGTCTCCCAAATCTAGGTCTCTGGCCCAGCCCTCATCCTCCTTGCCAAATCCTTTACCCCAGGTGATGTCAGAGCAGTGGACTCTGCACTGCCCCCACCCAGACTGTTCACTTTGTCTCCAGTGACTCCTGCTTCCCTCCTCCACACTCAGTGAATGAAAGCCACCCAGTCAGACCCCAGAGACTCTCCTCACCCTGGTGTCCTCATTTGTCCACCTGCCACTCCTCTCTCCAGGCCTCCCTCGCTCCCAGCTGCATTAGGTTGTCACCTCCTAGCTGCCTCTGCCTCATCAACGTCTCTCCCTTACCCCTGTCATCCTTCCCCGAATACCTTTCTAAAATCCAAGTGCAACACTGTTTTCCCATGAACTCCATCATCTAAGGGGTCCCCAACATCCTTGGTTGGTAGAGAGATTCACATCTGCTTTTGTGACTCCTCACATGGCACTGACCTCTGCAGGCACCCCCCTGTGAGGGTCCACAGCACATTACCCCACCCTGTCAAATCCCAAGGCCCCCAGGGACAGCCTGCATTCTCTTGTCTCAGGGTGTCATTCCTTCCCCAAAGGTAATTTCATTTTATAAGAAAAATGATGGTAAGCCAGGCACAGCGGTGCATGCCAGCAGTCCCAGCAACTCAGAGGCAGAGGCAGGAGGATCACAGGTTCAAAGCCAGAAGCACCTTGCACAATTTAGCAAGAACCTGTTTCAATTTTAAAAATAAAAAGGGGGATGGGGGTGCAGCTCAATGGCAGAGCACTTGCAAAGTATGTGTGAAGCCCTAGGTTTAGCCCCCAGTGCTGCAAAATAATAATAATAATAATAATAATAATAATAATAATAATAATAATGTAAAATACATATAACATAAAATTTCCCATAACCATTTTTAAGTATACACTTCAGTGACATTATGTATCTTCATAGTGTTGTGCAACTGTCACCTCCAACTATCCACAAAACTCTTTGTCTTATAAAGTGAAACTCTGTAACCATTAAAAACAACTCCCCATTTCTCCATCCCCACATCCCAATGATCACCATTCTTTCTGTCTCTGTAAATTCCACTACTTTAGGAACTTATATAATATGCATCACATACTATTTGTCCTTTTGTGAATTGAGCCCAATATCTTCCCAGGTCCATCCATGTGGTAGAAGGTAACAGAATTTCCTTCCTTTTCAAGGTTGAGTAATATTCCTTCCTGAGCAATAGTCCACACAATAATGCACCCATTTTATTCTTTTTTTCATCCATTGATGGGCGCTTGGGTTGCCTCCACCTTTGGGGTCCTGTGAATAACACTGCTCTGAATACATACATATCTATCCATTTGGGTCTCTGCTTTCAATTCTCTGGGGTATTGCTGGATCATATGGTAATTCTGTTTTTCATTTTTTGAGGAACCACTATAGTTTATTCTACCCAATGCAATTTTTACATCTATGAGGCCAGTTGATTCTAAGCATGGGGAAGGAAAGGCCCCAATGCCAGGAGACTTGGCCAAGGTGCCAGGGCCTCAAGGTGGTTTGAGAGGACATCCTGGAAAGAGACTATTTCAGGACAGAGCCCCAAGCAGAAGAATGAGGGCTCTTCTTCCCCAGCCCCTAGGAGGGGCTCCTGCACTGAGGATGGAGGGGCAAAACAGCAAGTTGTGTGCTAAGGAATCCCTGTGTCCCAAGGAATCCCGG
This sequence comes from Pedetes capensis, assembly GCA_007922755.1. Classification (NCBI taxonomy): domain Eukaryota; kingdom Metazoa; phylum Chordata; class Mammalia; order Rodentia; family Pedetidae; genus Pedetes; species Pedetes capensis. Next base: position 9,645 of record VMDO01015130.1, on the reverse strand, counting down.
TGTCCCAGGTGCCTGGGTGACCAGCAGCAGTAAACTCTTTTCAAGGCTGTAAAGCCTCCTTAAAACACTTGAGGAACAAGATGTCTACAGAGGGGGATTCCAGACCTGGGAACACCAGCATGGTCTGCACTCAGCCCCAGGTAGGGTCTTGCAGCTCTGGGCACTGTGGGTGTCCAGGATGGGGATCCCCCTTCTGCCTCAGCCTTTGCACACACTGTTCCTCCCCCTGGAGCCCCCCAATCTCTCATCTATTGGAGGATTCTGCTGCCCATCACCCTTGGGGAAGCCACTGGCTGCAGGCTGTGTACACAGGCCTCTGCCCACCTCCCCGGACATCATTTGCATCTCCCGCCTCTAACGTGGGTTCTCCTTCTTTGAAATTAGTTTCTCCTCTCTGTGTCCCTAATATCAATACCTAACACATGACAGGCACACAGCTGAAGCCCTGTAAGTGTTTTTGGATGGGTAAGTAACATTTCTAAAGCAGATCTGGATGACAACAGCGTTGGTAGGAGCGCTGTTGACGTTTGGGGTGAGATAACTCCTGCTGTTGGGGGCTCACTGTGAATGGCAGGATGTTTAGCAAAGTCCCTGGCCTCTACCTACTGGATTTCAGAAGCACCCTTCCTTTCCATTTGTGACAACCTAAATGAGTCTAGACGTTGGCAGATGCCCCTGGTATAGGCAGAGGGAGACAATCACTCCCGGCTCAGCCCCACTGCGCCATGATGGATGATTACTCAAGCAGGTTTTGTCCTCTCAGGGACCTTCTAAAATTTCAGGCCTGAATGCAGATTCCAGACAATGTACAAAATCTCATCAGAAATATTTACAGCACTTATTATCATCTCATGAATGATTTATAACTTTATAAATCTTGTGAATAATTAAGAATCTACCTAGGCACCTCTTCCAACAGATTTTCTGGTAGGAATCTTAAATCATTTGCCATAAAATATTGACCCTCATCTGATTCATTATTTACAAAGCTTACTGGAGCCGGGGATAAGGAAATGCTACATCAAAACTGCTCAAAATATTTTTAAAAGACCTTAGAAATTTGGGGGTTCAGGGAGCAAAGTCAGTAGAACAAATGTTTACGCTGCAGTTTACACCCTGAATGTCTCCTAAAGGCCCCCAGGTGTTGAAGGCTGATGCACTATTGGGAGGTGGTGAATCTCTGGAAGGTGGGGCTTGGTGGGAGGCCTTTAGATTATTGGGGGTGTGTCCTCAGAAGAAAGTGGGACTCCTGCCCTTCTTTATTCCCTCTGCTTTCTGGCCAAGAAGTGAGTGGTTCTGCTCTATGGTGTGGTTCTGAGCTGCCCAAAGCAATGGGGTCAATTACCATGGACTAAAACCTCTAAAACTGTGAGCCAAAACAAACTTTTTTTCTGTCCACACTAATTATCTCCAGTATTTTGTTATGGTGATGGAAAGCTGCCTCATATCATTTATAATAGCCACTAGAACTTTTGGATGGAAAAAATTTTACCTAAAGCGCCAGGCGTGGTGGCTCATGCCTGTAATCCCAGCGGCTCTGGAGGCAGAGGCAGGCAGATCACAAGTTCGAGACCAGAGGCAGTCTGCGTAACTTAGCGAGACCCTGTCTCAAAAAAGTAAAACAATGGACTTAGGGTGCAGCTCAGTGGTACAACACTTGCAAAGCATGCAAGCGCAAGGCCCTGGGTTCAAAACCCAGTACCACAAAAAATTTTTTTTTGCCTAAAGCCTTCTTAACAAGAGGGAAAAGATGAGAAAGGTGAGGCTCAGAGGGAAGGAAAGAGTCAAAATTCCAGGGTGGGGAGGTATCAGAAAGTGAGTTGTTGGATTAGATTCTCCCGCCCCATCCATTGCAGAAGCCCCCACCCCATGCCATCTTCAAGGTCTCAGGCAGAGAGAGGAGAGCTATGGTTCCCTAACTTTGCTGAGCACAAGAATCATCAGGAACCTTGTATAAAATGCAAACTTTTGGACCTTAATTCAGTTGTTCAGAGGCAAGACCCAGATGCTGCATTTGAACACATGGGCCCTGCACACTCACTTGGATAAGATGGGTGTGTGCTGAGAAGTGCTTCCAGGGGGAAAGGCCAGAATGCTCACAGAGGCCTGAGACCTCAGCCACTATGTAGGCTCGGGCCAGCCAAGCTAGATTTTGATTTAGTAACATGGGCTGTGGATAGAGAAAAAGCTGATGTTTGGTCAAAATGGTAACTAGGAGTCACAGGTATCTTCAATATTGATATAAATCTAAAGGTTCAATAATCAGGTGGTACATTGGCCTCCTAGTGCATTAGTTCTCAAACTTTACCATGCAGAAGACTTACTTAAGAAAGAAGGGTCAAAACTGCCTGGACCATTGATTCTTGGATTTTACCCTAGAGAATCACATTCAGGAGACTGAGGGGGTGGGTGCTGCAATCCTAACAAACCCCCTCGAGGACCAAAACTCAAGTGGTGCAGACACCATTCTCCAAGACACACCAACACAACCACAGGAGCTAAGGGTCCCATCTCTGTTCCCTACATGGAAGGGCAAGAGGAGGCTGACTGGCCTAGCCAGTTAGAGAAAGTCATCCCACCACTCTCAAATCCTGTCTTTACCAAAGGATCCGAAGATTACCTGCATAGATGTGAGAGGGGTAAGGAAAATGGCTGTTTAAAGAAATAAGATTTTGATAGGCACCCTCTTTGTATGCAAATTTACCTCTGCCCCCTTGGCCCGAAGGACAGGGTCACCTTCTCCAGCATTCACTCTCGTTTATTCGTTCAAGCTACATGTACTGAGCTTCAGTCATGATTTATGCCCTATGCTGTGCACCAGGGACACAAGCGTCACTCCCATCCTAAAGAATCCTCTGTGCCTGAATTCCTGGGACTCAGGCCCCAACCCCATGGGTCATGTAAAAGGATCCATAAAAAGTATTAGGTACTGGGCAGAGAAACATGGCCCTGTGTAAGACCACAGCGAGAAGCCCCTTTGCTGGATGACAGGCAGACACAACTTCCAGAGAAAGTCAATGAAGTAAGCTCTGAGCCCAGCCAGGGCTGAGCCAGAAGAGGCTGGTGGAAGGGTGGGCCTGGTGCATACCCAGAATGGGCTCCTGGGCTTCAGCGGCAGCAGTCCAAGTTCACATCCACGTAGCGTCTGATCGCGCAGTCACCCCTGGCTGGGGCGCTGGGGTTCTGCCTCTCAGTGGGGCACATGGGCGAGGCACACAGCTGGAGGAAGTGGGTCAGAGCCTCAGCTTGGTAGACGTTCCTCCAGAATCAAGGACGAACTGCTTCCCCACCCTCTCAGCTCTTACAGCATCACATGGCCTGTCTGTCCCTTTCTGTCCTTTGCTCTCACTGTCCTCTGCATATGTGCTCCAGCTAGTCAATCACTGTCCTCCGAAGCTGGCCCTCTCCGGCTTCCACATGCAGTAGCAAGTCTACCCCTGTCCTCTGAGATGACACCCCATCAAGGCTGGCCTCCACCAACAGGGCCCTGCTACCATGACCTGCAGCCCAGGACCTGCACGGGAGACCACAGTGGGCTTAGCCATAGCTTTGGGCCACTAAAGAGGCTGAAGCTTTGCTCACTAACCAGACTGGATGACATGGAAGAACAGAGCTGCTGGCAAGGCCTCCTGCATTTCTCCAGAGTCTGGCAGAAGCGGGGCTGGAGTGGGTGATTGGGAAGGCTGTGCTGACTTCACCTGGCCCTTTCCACTTTCCAGCTCAGCAGCCACATCTGAGGCAGAACACAGCAGAGCAGAAAGAGTGGGAGAATGGGTGTGGCCAACTGGAGCCATCACTGTGCAGTGCGGGCTCCCACCACCCACCTTTAAACTGCTCAGGGCCTTTCATTTCCCATATTTCAAATGGGAGGGTAAGCTGGGCACGGTGGCTCACACTAGTAATTCTAGTGACTTGAAAGCAGAGGCAGGAGGATTCCAAGTTTGAGGCTAGATACAGCCCGCATAACTGAGACCCTGACACAAAATAAAAATTAAAAAGGGCTGGGAGTGCAGTCCGATGTGGAGCACTTGCCTAGCATATGCAAGGCCCAGAGTTCAATCCAATCCATACTGGAAAAAAAAAAAAAAGAAAGAAAGAAAAAAATGGGATGGTAATACCCTGCACTCTCCCTCGCCAAGACCCCATGTGGTGGGAAGCGGCTAGCACTATTTCTTCCCCACACCAAAGGAGGCCACAGCCAGCGCTGAGAGCCCAGCACCTTTCCTAAGGACGGCAGATTTTTGGGTAACACCGCCCATAGCTGGCATCCCAGGGCCTAAAAACACACATCTACTCATGCCTTAGCCTGCAGCCCTACTACTGTGGCATCCGATCCCATCAGATCTCTGAAGCTAAGCAGGATCTGGCCTGGTTAGTACTTGGATGGGAGACCACCTGGGAACACCAGGTGCTGCAGGCTTGGGAGAAGGACCTGGCAACCTGCTCCCAAAGAACAGTCAGTCATTGAAAACCCTGTGAATAGTAGAGAAGCACTGACGAGAGTGTTTTGCCTGTCGTAAGTAGGTTCACTATGAGTCGGACACCGACTCCACAGCACCTAATGATAACTACCACCCATGCCTTATGGTGGCATGGTGTCCCCCACACAGTGTTGAAGACTTAGCCCCAGTACCTCGGGATGTGGCCCTCTCTGGAAATAGTCTTTATAAGAGACCACCAGGTAAAAATGAGATCATGAGGGTAAGCTCTAGTCCAGCCTGGCCAGTGTCCTCATAAAAGGGAAACGGGCCACAGAGGGACCCCAGGTGAACCCACAATGTTAGCCAGCCTTCAGTAGCTGGGAAACAGTGGCTGAGACAGGCCACCTGTAAGATGGGGCATCTGCTCTGTTTCTAGGACTCGGCCTACGGGCCTCGTGACCCCACTATGTGGCCTGTGGCAATGCAAGACATCATGATGCAGAGCACATTGTAGAGCAAGGGACTCTCTCCAGGTAGCCAGGAAGCCAGAGAAGGAAGGGTCTGAGGTTCAACTTCCCAAGGCCATGCCCTCAGTGACCTCACTTCCTCCCATGAGGCCCCACCTCCTAAAGGACCACCTCCCAGCAGTGCTACATACTGGTGACCAAGCCTTTAGCACATGGCCTTTAGGAGGATTTTCACATTCCTGTGAGGATGACGGCAGAGAGGAGATGCACTAACAAGCCAAGGAGCACTGAAGACTTCTGGTGACCACCAGAAGCCAGGAGAGGGACCAGAACAGGTCCCCTTCATAGCCTCTAAAGGAACCAGCGCCTTGATCTACAGCTTCCAGCCTCCAGAATGTGAGATGACACGGTGCTGTTGGCTGAGGCCCCCAGTGGGTGGCACTTTTTACAGCAGCCCCAGCAAGCTGACCCATTTGTGTCTGTGAGCCCTGACAGGGCAGGACCCACAGAGCTCTGGCAGCTGCCATGGAGCAGGGACCACACAAGCCTGGACTCCATGGGCTTTGGAAGCTCAGCACAAACTGCCCTGGAAGCCCCTCCCAAGGATCCTGCTTGGTAGGAGAGGTCCTGGGGTGGGAAAGGGAGGGGACAGCTGAGGCACCCACTGTGCAGGAGAGGGCTACTGCTGCCATGGGCTTGTTATTCATAAGCTGCTGTCGTCGCTCTGTTCAGCCTACAGAAACAGATGTGCCTGACACTGCCCAAGCTGATTCCTACCCTTAGTCTCATGAGACTCTTCCTCCCAAAACTGTGCTGCAAGATGACTTCAAGTGCTGGGTGTAGTGGCGCCTACCTATAACTTCAGCTACCTGGGAGGCTGAGGCAGAAGGGGCACAAGCTCAAGACCAGCTTGAGCTATACAACTAGTTCAAGGTCAGTCTTGGCAACTTGTAAAAAAAAAAAAAAAAAAAAAAAAAGACTTCAAGTTCAACATCTCACCAATTGTGCAAAGGGAGGAAGCTGGACTCCTGGAAGATCCAGATCCCCCAGTGCAGAGCTTCAAAACAGCCACCACACACATCACCACGGCAGAAAGTTCTGAACCCCATGATGCCAACCACACTCTGGCCACCCTGCCTCCCAATATCTACCTTTATTTGCCAGACACTGGGCCAGGACCTCTGTGCACACCAAGCATCCATCCTAAAATGCAGGGAGAAAGTAACTCAGATTTGAAGGGTGTCAGAAGCCACCAGGTGATACGACTGGCAGTAAGCACTCTAACACAGCTCTAATTCTCCAGCCTCTTCCTCCTAAATAAACCATTTTCCTGGGAGGTCGCTCCAGGTGTATGAAGGTGACATGAGTGCAAAAGCCCAGCATCAGAAACCTGAGTGCCTCGAGGCATGGCCAGCACACCAGGGAGCCCTGGGGGCTCACTTTATAATCCTCACCCTGGGCTGCAGAGGGACCTTAAGGTTACAAAAAGAGAGGCAGCTTCAGAAAGGCTGACCCAGTGGAAGCCTGCCCACAACTTTCTCTGGAATGATCTGGCAGCACTCAGCTCTCAAAGCACCTCCCCAATCCTCCTCCCACCCGCCATCTCTGGACTAGGGGCCCTATGGGGCCCAGGACTTGGGGGACAAATGCAGGGAACTGAGGCAGAACAACCAGGGACTTGGTGTGTGGAGAACAGCAGAGCTGCGGCAGGGGAGGGAGGGAAGGAGGGAAGCAGCCACAGGTGGCCACAAGGGGCTGTTTCTTCCATTGCCCACTCTACCAGGGAGCACTTTCTGTCCCCACTGCCATTCATATTCTCTCTCTAAACATGTGCCGAGCACCTCCTGATAAGAATGTATCTTAGGTCACCTTGGCCCACCACATCCTAACAGAGCCCCTCTCATTTGAGATCATGTCCTTCCTCCAGGCCTCATTTTCCTCATTTGCAAAATTAAGACAATAATATCAGTGTCAGCCAAGGACTTCCACTCTGAGACTCACCATGACAAAGGCCCGTGACACTCACAATCTCGCCTATCCCCAAAATAGCCCTACAAGATGAGCTGGGAAAGGTTCCCTGACTGCTGTGGCCCCAAGGGTCAGATGGTGAAACTGAATCCCCATTGTGAGGTTTGGAGGGTGAAAACTTCTGTGACTGTGGGGTCTACAGGGAGGCCTCTGGGAAGTGGTTAGGATTGGAATGCGGCTGTGGGATGGAGAGCCCAAGATTGAATCCTGGTGACTTTATAAGATGGACAGAGACCAGAGGAGACACACACAGTCCCTGTCTCTCACCATGCAATATTCTACACCACCTCAGCACTCTGCCAGTAGGAAGCTACCCCAGGTACAGCCCCTTGACATGGTCCCTCCTGAAACATGAGCCAAAATGAACCTCTTCTCTTTGTAACTCACCCAGTCTACAGCACTGATATGGACACCATTATTAATAATATTCTGTTATTGGAAAACAGACTAATATACTATCCATGGGATAAAGCAGTAGAGCCTGGGTTCCAATCCAAGCTAGCTCTACTTCAACACCCCAGCTGGAATCACAACACCATGAGAATTAAACTAAAAAACAACAACAACAACAAAACAGCACTGATCAGGGCACTTTCTCAAATGGCTAATATCCAGCCACAGTTCAGTGGCATTCCCTTATTTTTATTTTTAATATTAATTCTTTTTTGCAATACTTGGGTGTTGAACCTAGAGCCTTGCACATACTTTGGAAGCGCTATGCCACTGAGCTGCACCCCCAGCCCATTTTAAAAATATTTTTTATCTTGAGACACTGTCTAAGTGACACAGGCTGCCTCCAACCCCAAACATGCAATACTGCCCCTGCTTCTCCAGTCGCTGGGGTTATAGGCCTGCACCACCATGCTCAGCTTCAGTGGTATTTTTAGGGGTCAGGACAGTAGAGCCCTGTGTCCAGCTCACTTCAGAGCCAGGGAGCACTGGACTCTGAGGCTGCGGATGCTGCAGCCACCTCTACTTGAGCACTCACATCTTTCTTGGAGAAATGTGGCCACTAGAAAGGGTCTCTGCCCCACCTGCTGAACCCAAGGAAGGCTGAAAGCTTGGCTGGATGTGTGACTTCAGAAACCAATGGCCCTAGTCAGGCTGCCCCCAGCCCCGACCCCCAGCCTCTTCTGGGTGTGCGTAGAGTGCACGCAGGCTCCTTAGCACTGAGCGGCCCCTGTACAACAATAGGAGGGGCGGAGCTTCTAAAGGTCAGAGCTCTCTGGCCATATCACAGTGGGGGCAGCGTAGCCACACTCTGGGGTGGCCTAGGTACGGGGATCACACCCCAATGGCCTGGGGGACATCCTCACTGGACTGCAACTGTGGAAATAGAGCCTCCTCCAGAGAAGGACCACTTCTCCAGCACCAGCAGAAACTTGGACATGCCTCACTTCAAATCTTATTTTTCTCTCCTATCATACTGTGTTTCTACCAAATTAAATCTAATTTTACAATGCTGCACTGGTCCGAGGGAAAGGACAGTGAGTTGGGAGAGAAATGTTGAACACAGTACTAGTTTCCTGAAGTTTGACGGCTCATCTCTGCCACACTTCACGCTCATTTTTCTGCCAGCCCCTGGATAAAAAGCCGTGTCCTTCAGAGCATATCAGAGGGGCCCTGAGGTACTGCTGAGTCCCTTCTGTCTTTATCCCCAGATGAAGGGTGTTAATCAGAAGGGACAATGAGTGCCTTTGTGGCTCCCCAGCTGATCTGCAGTCCAGAAGGCCTTATGCTGTCTCCCCAGGGCTGTTCCATTCTTCAGCATGGGCAAAGAAAACATTTACAATGGAAGATCTTGCTTTTCAGTTCTGGCCACCTTGCCTCTCTGCGTTCCCTTCATTGCCATCCTCTGCCTTTCTCGGTTTACACTTGCCATTTCAACACTGATGAAATACCCTAGGCCCCATCCTCCAGTATGACTGACCTCCCTGGGGCTGTTCCTCCAGGCTTTGGCATTTTGACCCCATCTCATTATGAGACAAAACACCTGCCCCCCTGCAGGACTCTCGGGAGACCTGGTGCAGGGGAGAGGCAACTGCAGGACACTCAGCCTCTGTCTACTTCTGGAGCCTGGAGGAGGGACAAGGAGAGCAGAGCGGGACTGGAGGTGACAGGGGATGGCCAGGCTCCTCTCCTCCTGCCCCTTTTCTCCCTGTCCCCACCCACTAGCCAGGCCCTGCTCCTTGGGACAGATGGATGCTGGCCTGTGGCACCTCTGCATCTCCTTGACACAGCGTCAGCCAGCCTAGGTCTCAGCTCAGAGCAGACAGCAATAGGCCCTGCTTTGGAACCAGGGCAGGGAGGTAGGAGGGGTGTGCTGCACATGGATGAAGACAAGAGCCCTAATACTGAGTCCAGAGTCACCACGGGCCCCTACTGCCTTGGATGCTAAACCGGAGAACTAACAAGGTGAGAAGAGAAAGGCCCCAAGGGATCTGCTTGCAGTAAGGGATGGGACCTGGAATTGATCCCAGATCCACCCAACTTCATAATCCTGGCTTCTCCCGATGGTCCACCCAGCTTCAATGCCAAGGCTCCGTGGACAGACCCACAGGCACACGATAAGTAGACACTTCCTGGGCCTCCGCCACCATGAACAGTGTGTTGGTTCATGAGGCAGACTGAATGAATTTCAGTTACGTGGCCTCCCTTTCTACGCAGTTGGAAAGCAGTGCCACATGCAGACAGCAGGAAACTTGCTTGTATCTCCAAGAACACCCTTT
>VMDO01015129.1:0-52164 GCA_007922755.1 Pedetes capensis | reverse complement strand
CGTTCTTCCTCATAAAGTCCAGCTTCTCGGATTATTTGCTCAGCATATAAATTGAAGAGATAGGGTGAAAGTATACAGCCCTGACGCACACCTTTCTCAACTTTAAACCACTCAGTGTTTCCTTGTTCTATTCGAACAACTGCCTCCTGGTTCATGTACAGATTTCTCATGAGCACAATTAGGTGTTCTGGTATTCCTATTTTCCGAAGTATTATCCATAATTTGTTAGATGCACACAATCAAATGCCTTTGCATAGTCAATAAAACATAGATAGACATCTTTGTGATATTCTCTGGTTTCAGCTAATATCCACCTGACATCAGCAATGATGTCCCTAGTTCCCCGCCCTCTTCTGAATCCCGCTTGATTTTCCGGTAATTCCCTGTCTATATACTGCTGCAGTCGCTTCTGAATGATCTTTAGTAGAATTTTGCTGGTGTGTGATATTAATGATATTGTCCAATAGTTTGCACATTCAGTTGGATCCCCTTTTTTGGGAATAGGTACAAATATGGGTCTCTTCCAGTCAGTTGGCCAAGTAGCTGTTTTCCAAATCTGTTGGCATAAACATGTTAACACCTCCAGTGCTGCATCTGTTCGTTGAAACATCTCTATTGATATCCCATCAATTCCTGGAGACTTGTATTTCGCCAGTTCTTTCAAGGCAGCTTCCACTTCGTCCTTCAACACCATTGGTTCCTCTTCGTATGCAACCTCTTGGAATGGTTGGTCATCTACCAATCCTTTCTTATATAATGACGCTGTGTATTCTTCCCATCTTCTTTTGATGTTTCCTGCATCATTTAATATTTTCCCTATAGCATCTTTCACTACTGCCACTCGAGGCTTGAATTTTTTCTTCACTTCCTTAAGCTTGAGAGACACAGAGCATGTTCTTCCCTTTTGGTTTTCTGCCTCCAGCTCCTTGCACATGTCATTATAATATCTGTTTTTGTCTTCTCGAGCTGCCTTCTGAAATCTTCTGTTTAGTTCTTTAACTTCATCATGTCTTCCTTTTGCTTTAGCTGCTCGATGTTGGGGGCAAGGTCCAGTGTCTCTTTTGACATGTAATTTGGTCTTTTCTTTTTGTCTTGTCTTTTTAAGAACTATTTGCTTCCTTCTTGAATGATATCTTTGATGTCATGCCACAACCCTTCTGGTCTCCTATCATTTGTGTCTAATGCATTAAACCTATTTTTGAGGTGGTCGCTGAACTCAGATGGGATATACTCAAGGTCATACCGTGGCTCTCGTACACTTGTTCTAATTTTTTTCAGCTTCAGTTTGAACCTGCATATGAGAAGTTGATGGTCTGATTCATAGTCAGCACCTGGTCTTGTTCTGACATTTTGTACAGAGCTTTTCCATCGTCTCTTTCCACATATGTAGTCAATTTGATTTCTGTATGTTCCATTTGGTGAAGTCCATGTGTATAGTCTCCGTTTATGATGTTGAAAAAATGTATTTGCAATGAAAAGGTCATTGGTTTGACAAAATTCTATCATGCAATCTCCAGCTTCATTTCTGTCACCAAGACCATATTTTCCAACTACTGAGACTTCTTATTTGTTTCCAACCTTTGCGTTCCAGTCACCAGTGATTATCAGTATGTCTTGATTGCGTGTTTGATCTATTTCAGATTGCAGAAGCTGGTAAAAAGTCTTCCCTTTCTTCATTTGTGGTCTTAGTGGGGGGTGCATAAATTTGAATAATAGTCATATTAACTGGCCTTCATTGTAGGCGTATGGATATTATTCTATCACTGACAACATTGTATTTTATGACAGATCTTGAAATGTCTTTTTTGATGATGAATGCAACCCCATTTCTCTTTAGTTTATCATTCCCAGCATAGTAGACCATATGATTGTCTTACTCAAAATGGCCTATGCCAGTCCATTTTAGCTCACTGATGCCTAGAATGTCAATGTTTGTGCACTCCATTTCTCTTTTAACAATTTCTAATTTGCCTAGATTCATACTACGTACATTCCATGTTCCAATTATTAATGGATGTTTACAGTTGTTTCTCCTCATTTTGAGTTGTGCCACATCAGCAAGTTGAGCACCCTGGGGCTTTACTCCATTTCTGTCATCACGGTAGACTCTACTTGGAGGAGGCAATTCTTCCCCAGTAGTCTTTTGAGTGCCTTCCAACCTGGGGCCTCATTTTCCGGGACTATATCTGACAGTGTCTCTTTGCTATCCATAGGGTTTTCAGTGGTTAGTTGTTTCGGGAGTGGCTTGCCAGGTCCTACTCTCTAGTCTGTCTTAGTCTGGAAGCTCAGCTGAAAACCTGTCCACCATGGGTAACCTTGCTCATGTCCGAGGTTACAGTGGCAGAGCTCTCAGCCTCATCGCAACACACAAGTCCCCACAGTGCGGCAAAGTAACAGACAAACTTAAATTTATTGTTTTTTAAAACTGAAGCAGCCTTTTAAATGGTGAGAGCCCTGAACTAAGAGGTCTATTTTGAATTCAGTCTAAATAAATATAACCCACTTTTATAAAATATATACCATATAACATAAAACAGTTCTTATATTTTTGCTTAGGCTTCAAGTAGCCAAAGACTTTGCATCTTTCTCACCTTAGTCACTTTTGATTTCTTTCCCCTTTCATACTGCACCAGCATTTGCAGGGTGCCTATACATGGATCTAGCAATCTGAAATTGGAAGATTCAACTTCGTGTTGATGGATTAATAAATTAATTAATAAATTAATTAATGGATTAATAAATGGATTAATAAAACAAACCAAGGAGTGCATGTTTGCTTTCATTTACTAGCTGTATTGTCTAATGCAAGAGCTACTAGTCATATGTGGCTAAAAAATTTAAATTCAGTCCCTTGGTGACATTACCCAAATTCCAAAGCCCAAAAGTCCCATGGGCCCAGTGGCTACTGCATTGGACATCAGATGGTGCTGATATAGAATATTTCCATCATCAGAGAAAGTTCTACTGGACAGAGCTGTGCTACAGAACTATGGCACACAGCAAGCTTCCCACACTTACTTGAAATGATACGCTTTAGGTTACTTTATAATGTCACCTCAAAGTACTTAATGTTTTTTGGTTATTTTAGGTATTTATTATGGAAAGCAAGTTATAACTCCACCAACAGCTAATTTTCTTAGAAAGTTATCCACTTTTGATAGCAACAGACCTGTTAAATGCTTTGTGCATAGTAGGCACTCACTTATTATTGTTAAGACACCCCTGAATCAGGTCTGACTCATAGCGACCATATGTACAACAGAACAAAACACTCCTCAATTCTGTGCCAGGCACATGACTTTTTTTATGTTTAAGCCCATTGCTGCAGACACTATGTCAATCCATCTAGTTGAGGGTCTTCCTTTTTTTCATGTACTCACTAAGCACTGCTTATTTCATTCATTTGAGTAATTATACTCTATACCCAAGAAAGGGCATCCAATCAAAGGCAGGCATTATCAAATGATATTATTAATATCACATACAAGTAAAATTTTGCTAAAGATAATTCAAAAGTGACTGCAGCAGTATATTGACAGGGAACTGCCAGAAAACCACGCCAGATTCAGAAGAGGGCTTGGAACCAGGGACATCATTGCTGATGTCAGATGGATATTGGCTAAAAGCAGAGATACCAGAAAGATATCTAACTGTTTTTATTGACTATGCAAAGGCATTTGACTATGTGGATCACAAGAAATTATGGATAACATTGCAAAGAATGGGAATACCGGAACATTTAATTGTACTCATGAGGATTCTGTACATGGACCAGGAGGCAGTCATTCAAACAGAACAAGGAAACACTTCTTGTTTTAAAGTCAGGAAAGGTGTACATCAGAACTGTATCCTTTCACCAAACCTCTTCAATCTCTGTGCTGAACAAATATTACAAGAAGCTGGACTTTATGAAGAAGAACATGGCATCATGATTGGAGGAAGACACATTAATAACCTGCATTATGCAGATGACACAACTTTGCTTGCTGAAACTGAAGAGGATTTGAAACATTTACAATGATGAAGATCAAAGAACACAGCCTTCAGTATGGATTGCACCTCAACATCAAGAAAACAAAAATCCTTGCAACTGGGTCAGTAAGCAACTTCATGATAAATGGAGAAAAGACTGAGGTTGCCCAAGATTTTTGCTTTACTTGGTTCTATAATCAATACCTGTGGAAGCAGCAGTCAAGAAATCAAAAGGTGCACTGCATTGGGAAAAGCTGTTGCAAAAGACCTCTTTAAAGTGTTGAAAAGTAAAGATGTCACACTGAAGACGAAGGTGCACCTGACTCATTCCATGGAATTTTCAGTTGCATCACATGCTTGTGAAAGCTAGATGTTGAATAAGGGAGACAAAACAAGAATTGATGCTTCTGAATTATGGTGCTAGAGATGAATATTGACTATACAATGGACTGCCAAAAAAACCAACAGATCCATCCTCAAAGAAGTACAACTAGAGTACTCCTTGGAAGCAAGGATGGCTAGACTGCATATGACATATTTTGAACATCTTACCAGGAGGAACGAATCCCTGGAGAAGAACATTATGTTTGGGAGAGTGGTGAGTCAACAACAACAAAAAAGGAAGACCCTCAACTAGATGGACTGACACAGGGGGTGCAACAAAGAGCTGAAGCATAAAAAAGACCATGTCCATGGCACAGTGTCAGGTAGTGTTTCATTCTGTTGTTCAAAGGATTGCTATGAGTTGGACCCAACTCAATGGCATCTAACAGCAACAACAACAAAGCAGATTTTTAAGAAGGCAATGAGTAGCAGAGAATTTACTGATTCCTGCCTTGGCCTCTCTACCTTCCCAACTGTTCTGTGCCCTAGGAGGCTGATCACGAACCTACATCACTAGGTCCTGTCCATCCAGCTTGCTATTGGTTCCAGGTGGAGGTGCTGGCAGATCTAAAGGCAGGAAGAGAGACAGGGTTGTTTGGCCAACCTGGGTTGACCTTGGTCCTTGGGTAAAGGTCACTTTTAGATAACCCTCTCACAGGACCAAACCTCCAGTTTTGGTAATTTTCCCCACTCTGCTCCTTCAGGCTCTACATAGTAAAGGGACAATTGTTTTGTTTTGGGTTTTGTTTTGAGAAGGGGTCTCACTATGTTGCCCAGCTGGTCTTGAGCTCCTGAGCTCAAGAGATCCTCCTGCCTTGGCTTTCCAAGCAGCTGTGTGCCACCATGCCTGGCTGGGATGACTGTATTAACTTAAAATAATCACTGAATATTTTGTTCTTATACTTCATGAAGTACTTATGTGACTGTGAAAAACTAGCTTAATAGTAGTGACAACCTTTGAGGACACTATGATGAAGCCTAGCGGCTAGGATTTAGCTCAGTTGGTAGAGCACCACTCTGCAGTCTCTGAGGTCCCGAGTTCAATTCTCAGCACCACAAAAATGGGAGAAGAAAGGGGAAATCCACTCCCAAGGCAATCCTGAAACAATCAGCCATTGAAACCCCTATGAGGGTCACTATGAGTTGGACACAACTAGACCAGCACCTAACAACAACAACAACGATGATGAAGTCTAATATAAAAATTCAAGATTTAGACTAGAATATTGCTTAGGTAATTTAGATTAAAAGCCCATTCTTATGCTAATCCTGTATGCATTTGAAGCTCAAGCATTTCATCCCTATGGAATTCTGCCTGTGCCGGCTATTTCTCTTTATCATGTAAATAAGAGCTGTAGATTCAATTCAATAAACATTTGTCCGGTACCGATTATGTCCATAAAATTATAGTAGGCACAAAACTAAATATAATTCTTCTCTTTCAGAATCTTATATTCTTGCTGGGCATAGTAGCAAACACCTATAATCCTAGCACTTGGGAGGCTGAGGCAGGAGAATAACGAATTTGAGGCTAGCTGCTTACAGTACATACTCTATCTCAAACAAATAAATAAAAACAAGAAAGAAACAAGAATCTTATATTCTTGTGAAGGAGGCTTATGTGGACACAATTACTATTAACAAAATGTTACCTTAAACTTACTCAATAAACTTATAACTTCATGCTATGTTTTTTCTTTCCTGATTTAATTTTCTGACTTTCTCAGCCTTTTCCCCACTAACATCAAATATAAATTTATTATACAGTACAGTCTAAATGAAATGCCACTTAGCAAAAGTTAAAATATAATAAGAAAAAGAATAATCAAATTAGTAACCTGTAATGTCTCCATTTTTTACTTTACTAAGAAGGAGATTTTATAGGTAGTCTAAGAAGGAGCATTACAAAAACAGAGAGCTGGATATATCCTCTTCAATTCGCCTGTATATTCTTAAAAACATGAGCAAACTGTGCTCAAAAGTATATTGGGAAAGAAAGATTAAAAGTACTAGAAACTGAAATGTTCAGGCAATAAGCCTGGAACAAAAAGGAAATGTTCTGTATTTCTCATGGTGATAATTCCTCACCTGCTTATTTGCACCTTCACTTTCTTCTTAGATTTTAAATCAAATTGAATAGGTACATTTTTTAATGTAGACAAGTAATGTACCAGACTTCTAAGGTGCCAAACATGTCCACCTTTCACTATTGAAGAATAAATAAATAAAGGAAATCTAAATACAAGGCTTACTGCTATGTTCTGGGAAAGATTAAGAACAATTTATTTATACAAGAATATAAATGATAGCAAAGTATTTGGCTCAATATGTTATTTAAGATGATTCTCTCCATCCCATCCAAGAGGATCTTCTAGCCAAGCAGTCAATTATTCTGTTAAAAAAAAAAAAAAAAAAAAAGGGTCCCCTGTATTATCTACAAAGGTATGCCTCTTCTTGTTCTTTAAACATACCACCTCACTGAAACTTCCCTGGCTTTGACATTTATCAAATAATAATGGCCCACACAAACTGGTTTTATTGCAGATAACATGATTTTAAATAGTCATTTCTGTCAGTTCCTTCTCTGTATCCCACAGCTTCCCATTCACCAGTTATGGTCACAAACAGGTCTGAACCATCCAGGGCAGAAGATTTTTGAAACAGTGTGAGATACAAAAAACAAAACCAAAAGACAAAGCTAGTTACAGTTGTATCTTACTTTTACTCAATCATGTAAGAAGAGTGGGTGTAAATCAAATATGATAAAATAAACATCCTTTCCAATGGACTTAAGAATATCATTTCAAACTATTTTTTCTTAATAACTAACCTTTAATAAGCTATGGTTCCTGATGGCTTAACTTTAAATTATACTTTCTGTCAAAGAGTTAGTGACCTGTAATAATCTTTGAAACATGAAAATGAGCCAATGAAGCATTTGTAACACTGAATCTTTTTGTAAACTGTGGAAAAATCATTCTCTCTCACTTGCTAAATATATCCCAACTTCTTCTGTATTAGATTCCCTAATGCATGGCACATGGCCGGTCATGACATTTGTAGCTGGAGCTTATTAAGTATATGATCCAAACAGCACAAGTGAAAAGCTATGCCTAAATGGCAATGGGCTTATTGATGCCATCTCCTGTACATACTGTCTTTGCAAGATTATCCACACAATTGACTAAAACAGCTCTAGAAGCCTGGTGGAAGCATGAGTGTCACAAGCTGCCAAACTGGCAATTGAGCTCAGGAAAAAATAAAAAAGAGAGAGAGAGAGACTAGAGGGCAGTGGTGGTTTAGGAATAAAATGGTTCCCATCAGGGCAACAAACAAGAGAAATGACTTCAACAAGTAGAAGATATATTTAATCATGGTCTTACTGGATTCTGTTGATTGTTGTTAAACAGTTTAGAGCAGGTTAGGGATTGCAGGGTAATGAAAATATAGCAAGAATGAACTAGTCTGGAGTCCACCCTGCCATTGTGGGAAAACTCCAGGTATGCAGAAAAAGTGAAAGAGTTTTTGCCCCAAATCCAAGGCTATGTAAACAAAGTCCCTTAGGAATGTGGTAAAGGAAGAATTCAGAAACAGAACAAGGCCATGAATAGGTCAGGAGCCATGGAGGATAAGCAGGGCCAGCTGTGGGCCACTCAGCTAAACTGTAATGTGTTAGAAACCTTAGAGCAAAGCACAGTTAGCTTAGGACATGGTTCCCATGAACCAGGAGAAGTGGCCATGCTAGCAGTGGCAGGTACAGAAGTCTAGCTGGCGCTTACTGCAGGATGCCCTCACCCAGAGTGACTGCTCCCAATGCCTAGTGACACCAGGAGGTGAGGTTGGCTGCATCCATATCTCATCTAACCTTGTGATTGGTTTGCCTGAGTGACTGTGCCTGTTCTCCCTTTTTTCTTCCTGTGCAGGCTATGGCATTGAGCAATCATGTGAGACTCGGCCTCCCCTCTCAACTCTGGCCCTCCCGCTCTTTGCCCTGTCTCTGTTTCTGTCTCCTTACTCAGGGTAAGTTTCCTCATCTGCAAAATAAGGGTTTGGGCCAGATGATCTTAAAGTCTTTCCAATTCTAACATTCTGCGATTCTTGGATATTATAAATTCCCAGAATCATAAATTTTAGAGTTGAAAGGAACTTCAGAAGTCATATAGTCAACCTCCTACTCAACCTAGGCAGACCTGGCCAGAACTAATAAACTTTGAAGGTTCTATGTAGTTGTTTTTGGCTGGCTGAGTAGGCAATAATCAAAGCTTAAAACCTTAAATATAAAACATGAAAAAAAATATGTATAAGATTTTTTTAACACCTAAGAAAAGTTTTGAAGGAACTGATGCCCAGAGATCAGCATGTTCTATTGCTTAGAAGTGAGTATCTAAGTAGAAATTCCCTATCTTCGTTTTTACAATCAGAGGCACACTTAAAAACCATAAAGGATGGCAGAAAAATTATCCAAATAAAATTAACTTAATTCAGTTGATTACTAAGTTTATTAATATATAAGACATGGCAATGGTGCTTCACAGTAGTATCAAATAAAGCCTCAAAAAGAGAATAAATTGTATGAAGAAATAGTTATATTCTGAGATGCACCTAAAAAAATTTAAAAAGAATGTCATGTGCTTTCAAAGGGTAATTGCTACTTTTCAAAAGCTACTTTTCAAAATTAATTTTGATTCCTGATAATAAATATTCTCTCTTCAAAAAACTATTTTCTTTAGCATCTATGCCAACTATCACACTATAGAGCTGGAAGAAATCATTGGGTGCATTTAGGAAACAATATTTAAAATAACAGTAAGTTCCCAGTGTGTTTATGATAAGTTAAAGTGGAAATTATAAATCATAAATAAATGATATATCGCATTTATAGTTTGGAAGACTCATCAGTGTTAAGATACTGATTCTCTTTTTTTCTATAGATTTAATCAGTCCAATAAAAATCCTAGAAGATTTCGTTTTTTATAGAATTGAGAAGCTGATACTAAAATTTATAAAGAAATGCAAAGGAGTTAGAATGGTTAAGACCACCATAAAAAATGTGCACTTAGAGGGTTGCTACAGTGATTGAGGTAATGGAGTTTTGACACAAGGCTACACATGGAAGAAAACAAGAATCCCAGCAAAGAACCACACAAATATAGTGACCTGATGCACAACAAAGACAACACTGAAACTCAAAAAGGGAACATATGTTTTTAGTACATGATACTGAGTCAATTAGATATCCATATGGAAAAAAATCTTGACTCTATGCACACAAAACACAAAAATTAACTGGAAATAGCTGGGTGCGTGACGCAAGCCTGTAAACCTGGCAACTCGGGAGGCAGAGACAGGAGGATCGCAAGTTCGAGACCAGAGGCAGTCTGCATAATTTAGCAAGACCCTGTCTCAAAAAGTAAAAAAATGGGCTGGGGGTGCAGCTCAGTGGTACAGCACTTGCAAAGTATGCAAGTGCAGGGCCCTGCGTTTAACCCCCAGTACTGAAAAAAAAAAGAAAAAAAGAAAAAATCAGAAAAGAAAAAATTAATTGGAAATGGACTATAGACCTAAATATGAGGAGTAAAACACAATTTCTGGTAGGAAATACAGGGAACTATCTTCATGACTTCAAAGTAAGTAAATATTTCCTTAACAGACACAAAAGGCAAAAATCATTAAAAAATCAACAAATTGGACTTCATTAAAATTGCAAACATTTATTTAAGGTTATCAATCAGAGAAACATAGCACTGAAAAGTGGGAGACACTCTCATATGTCCAATGAAGGATGGAATCCAGAATATATGAAAGACCCACAAAGCAGTAAAAAGGAAAAAAACATTTGTTTTTTAATGTGAGCAAAGATGGGTGTGGTGGCTCACATTTGTAATCCCAGCAACTTGGGAGGCAGAAGCAGGAGAATCCCAAATTCAAGGCTAGACGCAGTCTGTGTAACTTAGCAAGACCCTGTTTCAAAAATAAAAAGTAAAAAATGGGCTGAGGATGCAGCTCAGTGGTAGAGCACTTGCAAAGCATGCATGAGGCCCTGGATTCAACCACCAGTACTGCAAAAATAAATAAATACATAAAAATAAAAATAAGAATATGAGCAACGGGTTAAGTTATATGGTATATACCTTACATATCAATAAAATTAGGGCAGGGTCTTAGTAGATAGAGTGCTACTCTTCACTCTCTGAGGCCCTGGGTTCAATCCCAAGCACCACAAAAATGAGAGAAGGATGTTGCAGTCCACTCCGGAAGCAATCCTGAAACAATCAGCCATTGAAAACCCTACTAGGGTTGCTGAGTCTACCCCACTTGATAGCACCTAACAACTACATCAATAAAACTTTTTTTTTTTGAAAAGTGAGCAAAAAGTTTTAAAGAGATTTTATAAAAGAGGTCACCAGTTGGCCCACAAATATATGGAAAAGAGCAAGCCAGACACGGTGTCATGTGCCTGTAAGTCACAGTTACTCAGGAGGCTGAGGTGGGAGGCTTGAGTCCAGGAATTCAAGGCCAGGTTGAGCAACATGTTGAGACCTCCATCTCCAAAGAATAAATAAAAAGTACTCAACATCATTAGTCATCAGGAAAATGCAAATTAAAAACATGAGATACCACCAACCAGAAGGGCTAAAATTGACAATACGAAGTATTAGTGTGAACACAGAGTAATTAGGTTTCTCATGTTTTGTTGGTCAGAGTAGAAAACTGATAATACCTACCAAAATTGACCATACATATATCCTATGACCTATAATTCAACTCTTAGTAGTAGATGCATATTGTTTAGTACATGATATAAGCGAGAATAATTATAACAGTTTTATTCATAAGGACCCCCAGATGAAAGAATCAAAATGCCCATTAAGAATAAAACAGGTAAATAAATTATGGTATATTCAGTGGTAGACTATATAGCATTAGAAAAAGAACTGCACATAGAACAACATCAATGAATCAAACCAAAATAATGACGACCTAAAGAGGTTAGACACCAAAGGATACATATGGCTAGGCACTGTGGCACCCACCTGTAATCTCAAAAACTCGGGAGGCAGAGGCAAGAGGATCAAGAATTCGAGGCTACAGGCAGCCTGCATGATTTAGCAAGACCCTGATTCAGAATTAAAAAGGGGCTTTGGGGTTCAGCTCAGCAGTGGAGCACTTGCCTAGCATGTGCGAGACCCCGGGTTCAAACTCCCACTACTGAAAAAAAATTTTTACGTTATTTTTGTAAAGTATAAGAACTGGAAAAACCATCTACAAAGGAGGAAGTCAGATGAGTAGTTACAGTTGGTCATTACAATTAAGGATGCTTTCTGAGTGCTGGAATTGTTATTGTCACCTAGATAGCTGTTAAATGTGTATATCAACTTGTATATTTAGAATTTGTGCACTATACTGCATGTATATTCTACCTCAATGCAAATTTTAAACAAAAAATTAGTTACCCCACTGTGCTCCATAGTGGTACAAACTATGTCTTAATTATGTATTTGCACCTTCTATGGCCTAATACAATGCCTGCACAGCAGGTGTTTGTTGAATCTAATTAAGTTGGCCAGGTAGTTCCATCTATACAATTAACTAGATGATTTTTATATAATATGTCTTAGTTGTTAAGAGAAAAACTATAGCTGTGATTTCCTGAAGTCTCCTTTTCAATTCCCAGTGCATTCATTCATATTTAAAATATCTGGCTGCTTTTTATTTTTTCCGAAAAGAGAGATAGTAGCATTTGTATACTGAAAAACAAACAATGACAACCTCATTTCCAGAGTTTAACAAGATCCAAATCAAAGAGGCAAAAGAAGAGGAAACAAAGAAAGGTGCTGCTGTGGTGCCCTAGAAAGCAGATGTTCATTAGGGCCCAGACACACAGATCACTATCACAGTGTACTTATCTAACATGCAATCGTCAGACCCACAGTCAAATCAAATTCTGCAGGCTCAAAGGATGTGCGATGAAGAACATCCTGTGCTGCTGAGACATGCATTTGAATTCGGTGACAGAGAAAGAAGGGTTAGAAAAGAGCACTAGATGTCACTCAATGTCATTTTTAAATCCTTTTGGTATGTTAAAAAAAATCTTTTCTTTAAAATAAAAAAGCAATCAAAAGCAATGTTTAAACTTTCTGTTACTAAAATTTAAAACTGAGAAACTATTTCCAAGTAAGAAACACATCATTTTGATCCTCTTGCAAATTAAAAAAAAATTGTTTTGTGATTATTTTTTAAATAGTCAAGAAATACAAAACTGGTTATATGTGACTTATAGGGGTTGGGGTTTAGCTTAGTTGGTAGAGTGCAACTGTGAGCTCTCTGAGGCCCTTGGTTTGATCCCCAGCACCGGAAAAAAAAAAAAAAAAAAAAAAAAAAAAAAAAAAAAAAAAAACAGAGAAGGACATGGCAATCCACTCTCCAGGCAATCTCAAAATTAGCCACTGAAAACCCTATGAGGATCGCTATGAATCAGACCCAACTCCACGGCACCTAACATCAACATTTAGTATGGGTTAAGAAAAAATGTAAACAGTCTACCACTTAAATCTCATATTTAAGTTATAATCTCATTAGGAATACACATTTGTCATCAAAATATTTTCTATTATGCTAATTATATACTCTTATTCAAAGTATCACCTCATATCTGTCCTTCTATAACACATTTATATATTACCAAATAAAATTTTATTTAAATTTTCCATATAAAATTGAATAAGGAATCAGAAGAAAAAAATCCAATTCAAAAGAACAATTATAGTTAGCAAATTCTTAATCATAATTTGTGGCATTAAGAGGTAATAAAATGTTTCTGTTGTTGTTGTTTGTTGTTGTTCTTTCCAAAATAAGTCAGCTACATTTGGTGCATGATTAGGACAGATCAAGTGAGAGCAGCATCTAGGTGCTAGCCACTATGGTGGATCTCCTATTAGCACATGCATCAGTTAGTGGCCAGAAGTCAGTCCAAAGTAGCTCAGTTCTCACAGTGTAGGAGGAAAAGTTGGGGACAAATGCGGGGCAGCAGACAGGAAGGAAACACTGTGAGACTGTCCAAACCCTCACTGGATAGGGCCATGGAATTTACTTCTATCCTTTCCCATTTTGTAGACCATTGGGCCCTACCCAGCTCTTCACCAGAAAGTCTGTTGAGCTACAATCCAGAAACAAAACATCAAGAGATCCTAAGTCTATACTTAGACTGGATCAGTCTTTGTCCTCCTTTTAGGGTAGGAATCTGTGCTCCTTAGGCTGATTCTAGGTAAAATTTGAGGCAAATGGAAATATGAGCTGTCATCTGATTTTCAAGGACTGAGCTTCTCTACAAGTTGTAAACCAAAAGGGACCAGGTGAAAACAAGAGAAATGATACAACAGGAAAGTTTTGACTTTGTGTTTTGTTTTCTTCTTGCTACCAGCTGCAAGCCACATTTGCTTGATTCAGGGCTGGGGAAGAGCCATGAAAAGCTGTGAGGCTGTAATAATGTAGCCAGTGGTGAGCTCAAGAGGAAAACCATTACTAGTATTACTACCCCTGGGTTGCCTTTTTCTTTTTTTTTTAATTGGGGGGGGGGAAGGTTAGAAACAAGAGGCTATCTCTGAGTCCAGCACAAGGAACAAATAAACAAAAAATAAATAAAAATAAAAAACAAAAGACAAACCAAGCAAAAATAAACGGATAGTGGGGAGCTAATCTAGAAGTGAGGAGGGCTGCAAGGGCCACCAACAGCCTCAACAGCTGGTTTTGCAAATCCCTGACTCATCTGACATCACAAGCTACACTTCCTGTCTTTTTGATACCCCTTCCCCAGCTCTAAAAGCTCAAAGCTCTATTTAAGAACTATATGAAGACAATGTCTTCCCATTTCCCTAAAGAGAGCAAAGATAGGTTCCTGGAATTCCAATTCTGAATACTCACCCTCTTTTCTAAGAAACATCCTCTGGTAGGTGATTTAGTTCTATGGTGGGCTTCCTGTTGTTAGGTGCTGTCCAGTCTGGTCCCACTCCTAGGGACCCTATGTACCACCGAACTATGTCAGTGCTTTTCTGCTATTCATAGGGTTTTTGATGACTGACTATTTCAGGATTGTGTCAGGAGTGGGCTGCCAGGTCCTTCTCCCATTTTTGTGGTGCTGAGTATTGAACCCAGGGCCTCAGAAAGCCCAGAGCAGACAATCTACCAATTCAGCTAAACCTCAGCCCCCATGGTGGGCTTAGGATATAGAACTACATGTGAATTATAAAGTGGGTGACTTTCACAGGCTCTTATGGGTTAGCTGGGACCATATCATTAAGTATAACAATTTATTTATGCAATGAGTTTCAAGTTCTAAATATCCAACTGACATGTGAACAGTGTAGAGTAAAATTTACTGGAAATACAATTTACTTTTATGTTAAGATATATCCAATCATCAAACAAACCACGTGTTGTTGTTGTTAGGTGTCATCGAGTTGAGTCTGACTCACACCTACCCTATGTATAACAGAATGAAACACTACCTGACACTGTGCCATGCCAGCACTACTGTCAGTGCTTCTTCGATATTCATAGGGTTTTCAATGGCTGATTGTTTCAGGAGTGGGTTGCTGGGTCCTGCTCCCAGGCCCACAGCATTCAGTATTTCCAGGTAGTCTCCCATCCAACTCCCAACCAGGCCCAATCCTGCTTAGCTTCTGAGATCTGACAAGATCAGATGCCAGGGTGGTATAGCTACAGACTCAAAGCACACAAAGAAAAATATCAGTTAATACTCTGGTAGCTAATTCTTTCTGTGTTGTTTATTTATTTTTAAATAAAAATATGCAAGTGATCATGTGTAATGAAACCTAAAAAGAGCCTGAGGTTATGATACCTTTTTTTTTAAAGACTTCCATTTTAAAAACAATGAAATTAATCAGAGCTGTGCTTTGTAGAAGGCAGACAGGGCCTTGAGAGTACTTCAGGTAATGACCTGAAAATAAATCTTTATGGCAAATTTTTCTTTTCATAACTATTGCATTTGTCAAAAGCCTATTTGATGAGGAATCCAAATTGTTGTTGAGAAGACAAAAATAAACTGATGGTATTACAAAGTTCCAATAAAACTTACTTTTCCATATGACCAAATGTTTTACCAGAGACCTTATAATATAAAGTGAAAATATTTCCTTGTGATTCTACGTGTAAGCAAGGGTTTAGAGGATGTCCAGTGCAAATATACTCTCAACAGCAACTCAAAATCATAATGATGAAAGAAGTATTTAACAGGTGAAGTAGTGTAATATAGATGTAAGCTTATAATATAAAATTCATTTTTGGCAACTATTATTTTGCCCCCAAGAAACTCAGAATATTATTCCATGGTGGTATATTCCATAATATTCCATGGTGGTATCCATCCAATTCTGTTACTCTAAATATTCAATTTTTCAACTCATAAAAAAACACAACTGATATTTTGTGAAATGGATCCATACTTGCAGAGCTAGGAAGATGATGCATTTTTCCTTCAAGACCAGTGAAAATTATTTATGACATCCATGACATGATCTCATTTTGTTGCATAAAGCCTTTCCTTGAAATCACTGTTGGTCTGAGACCCAGGAGCCCAACTGCACAGCACATGTTCAGAGGGAAACCAGAGGGATGGATTCTGGGTACACAGGGAGATGTAGAGAATAGTGACTCTTAAAGCACTTGGTTCAATTTGCAGAGGTGAATAACAACTTATTTTTAAAATAATTAATATTAGATAATGATCAGATAAAGAGATGTTCACAAAAGATCAGGAATAATTTTAAAAATCTATTTTCTGAAAAAATGCCAGCTTACATTAGACATCATCAATGTGAGGATTGCAGGCAATGATCTGATTAGTAACATTTAAAACCCCAGATTTATTTTCTCCCCTTTGCCATAAGCAATGCTAATGTGTTAGGAGATATAAGCATTATTTCAAAAGGTTCAAAAAAACAAAAGTGATGTTTCTGTATACCTATTATGTCATTGTTTAAGGCTTACATTACCAGCCTGTCACAACACTAACAGATTGGCTTAATAGCACATTTGTAAGCATAGTATTGGAAATAATGTAAAATAATCAGGTTTGAAATGCAAAGAGGAGTTAATATCAAGCATAAAAATGGAATTCTTTTAAAATTCTAAGTGCTTTCAAAAGAATTATAAAGCAAGAGCCAAAACAATGCTGAATATCAATTCAAGAAATTTTCATTTATTTATTTAAGCACAATTTCTTTCTAAAATGCCCAGGTTTGTTGTAGCTTTTATTAGTACTTTACTTTTTCTCACAAAATGCCTGGCAGTTTTCAGTCCCAAATATAAGTTAGAGTTTTCTCTGTTAACCAGATCTTTAGCCAGTATGCTGTTGTCTGGGTATTCTATTTTGTAAATATTCTTTGCTTATTTCTTATGTTGTGTCTGTCTGTCTTCTCTGGTGGTCTGTGAGATGCTGGAAAGCAGGGACTAGATATTCTACCCCATAACATTTCTCAATGGCAAGTACAGAGAATGGTGCATTGGGGTCATTCAGTAACCACAATCAATTGGCAAGTGTTTTGGCCTGTCATGAGCCTTGCACTTTTTTCAACAAGCTACCAACCTAAAACTTAATTCCAGAAAACAGATATGGCCAATGTAGGAAACCATCCACCAGATGATGATTTTGCATGCTTACAATGCTGGGTTTGTAAGTGTTCATATTAGCATGCAATCTCTCTTTTAGAATCTAGGTTTTCATATTCATCCTTCAGAAGACTATACTTATTGTTTGTCTTCTAAAATGACCAATGCATCCATTTAAGAGTTGGCTAAAAGATAATGCAAGGAGAACAACACAGAATCATACATTTGCTCCCCCAGGAGGTCTAAATGCCGATTTTTTGCCTTTGCCTTTTTGTTGCTCTCTTATCATTTTGACACACTTATTTTCTAGTGCTTGTTTGAAAAATTAAAATATTCATATAATTATGTTAAATAGACTGGATACATTAAACAAAAATAAGGAGTTAGATTATGGGAGATATATGTTCAGTTTATTGTTGGCTTTGCTGGCATACCCCTTTAAGCTTTTCTTTGCTCCTCATATCTATTGGATTAAGAAATGTTTAGTTTCTATTATCGAATTTGAGTGGGGGCTCAAATTTGTATGTGTGCCTGACACCCATGCTTCTAAGAAGCCACTGCGCTGTGTACCACCTGACCAAGCTCCCATTTACATCATGCAGGGGCTGCTTCTTGTCGGGCACAGTTTAATTCTATCAGGTTTTACTATTTATTTACTAAAATGATATAGCAGAGAAACCAGAACATTTAAATTAATCCCACATAACATCCCCAAGCCCAGTATCCAATTTTTGAATATTTGTGTTGATTTTATACCACATATTATGGTGCTACATTTAAATAAGTGACATATAATTACTATGTTTTAAGCTATTTTACATTGAATAAAATTCTTCTCCTTAAGAGCAACTTGATATATCCCTGCTTATTCCTATATATTGCAATGAATGAGATGAAAACTATATTCTCTCAATTTAAGAGCTAGATGACCAAACGTCATGTTTAGGATTATATAACAATCAGCAGGGCTGGGATTTAGCTCAGCTGGTAGAGCGCTGCGCTGCAGTCTCTGAGGTCCCGAGTTCAATTCCCAGCACCGCAAAAATGGGAGAAGGGCCTGGCAATCCACTCCCAAGGCAATCCCAAAACTGTCTGCCATTGAAAACTCTATGAGGGTCGCTATGAGTTGGATACCGACTCGACGGCACCTAACAACAGCAACAAAACCATCAGTAACTGAGAGACAACTATAATTCTCAATTTTTCAATGACAATTCATTTTAGTTATTATTCATTAAATGAATAAATGTTCTCACCATGTCTGAAATATACTGGAAAAAGGAATATTTTGGAAAATTAAGCAGGAAAAGTTTGAACAGTATAGGCAGCAGGAGTGAGCTGGTAATAGGGCTGAGTTACCAATTCATTGTGATATCTTCCTCCTCAAAATACAACAAAGATATTTTCTCTGTCACCCATATTCTTTCACAAAGATTCCACAAAAATGTGTGTTTGATTCCATAAATTAAGCAACGATCAATCAATATGTGATGCATTTTAGTGATCTTAATTCATGAAACATCTGAAAGCTTTCATTATAGGAACAAAAGTCAAAATGCAAATCAAACTGTATTAAGACTTCATTAGAAAATTAGGCTAGATTACTTGTTGTTAGGTGCAATTGATGTGTTTGACTCATGGTGACCCTCATAGGGTTTTTAATAGCTGATGGTTTTGGGATTCCCTCAGGAGTGGATTGCCATGTCCTTCTCCCCTTTTTGTGGTGCTGGGAATTGATCCTGGAACCTCAGAGACTGCAGAGGGGCACTCTACCAACTGAGCAAAATCCCAGCCCCCAGGCTAGATTACTGTATTTGTAGATTTTGATCTACAAAATTTTTTTGGCCTAAAATATTTTTGCATGCATTTTTCTGAATAATAGGTGTATTTCCAAATAGTAGATGCATTTATTTAGTACCTATTCTGGGAGCCAGCAGCTATTCCACTGTGGCATCAGATCCTGTCAGATCTTGGAAGCTAATCAGGGTCAGGCCTGGTTAGTATTTGAATAGGAGACTGCCTGGGAATACTTGGTGCTGTAGGCTTGGGAGGAGGATCTGGCAGCCCACTCCCAAAAGACAATCAGCCATTGAAAACCTTATGAGTATCAGAGAAGTACTGACAATAGTGCCAAGCATGGCACAGTGTCAGGTAGTTGTATATAGGGTCACTGTGAGTCATACCCAGTTCAACAGCACCTAACAACAAAACTCTTCTGGGAATCTGACAAAGACCAAGGGAGGCACTGATAACCTTTGAAGAGAGGCTTACAGAAGGGTTGGAGACCATGCTTGGACAAAATAAACTTTAAACAGTGAACATCCAATGAAAAACAAACTAAATATGAAATCTCTCTTCTTTAAAAAGAATGAACGAATTTTAAGTGTTCATGTCATTTTTACTCAGCATTTACCCTCCATCCTCTATTTCTCACGTGACTTTTATTAGTCTTTTCTGATAACTCCATCTTTAGCAAAAAGAAAAAGAAAAGATTCTTTTTTCTTTAGCCAAAAGACCTATATCTTAAAATTTTAGTACCCATTAAATAAGCTGGGGCAATTTTAAAGTTTTAATAAGGTATTAGCCAAAATGCAAAGTCACAGCAATATCTCAGTAAAGTTTCTAAAAAAGTTTTTTGGAAAGTATACTCCCAGAAATTGCCTATATTTGAACTTAAATTCAAAGTCAACATTGTGAAAAATATGAGTTATCTAGTTATACTGATTTTAAATTGTTTTCCTACTTTTCTTCACTTATATTTACCTGTTCCCTTTTAGTTGTTTGAATTTTGACTCCTAACATAGAAAAATAGTGTGTAAAATAATAGAATCATGGAAAATTCAAAAGAAATCTATTTGAAAGAAAGGATGCTACAATGTTGCATTATAATGCAGCTTCATTTTTAACATTTATATAACCTTGACTCTTCTAATACCACTTCTAGACAGTCTCCATATTCCACTAAGGAAATGAGGTTGATTTATCAGTGTAAAATACTGCATATCTAAATTGATATATTCAAGCAAACTTTATTCGCCTCATAAATGTGGTTACATTTTAAGACACAAAGGTCCCTCTGCTTTATGTCTTTGTACTTCCAATTCACTTTCTTATACTCCGCAGTTTTATGTATCAAATCACGACCCAGAATTTCTAGACAATCAGATTGGCACAATATTCATTTGGCTACAGATAAGTAAGAGTTAAGGAATTCAATAAAATGCACACAAAAGTTCATTTCATAAAAACTGTTTTAACCTAAAAATCTTTATTAATGGAATCCCAAATTATATCATGCATTGTTTTTCAGATTTTGAAGCTAAATTCAGATATGATCTTTGGCATATGCTTAGACAAAAATAACACAAAGACAGAATTATGTTTTGTCATAGAAATAAATATTTCTTTAGTGTAGAAAACAATACTGCTACACGCACAAAACCTTAATTGAACTCTTGATATATTTTAGAGAAATATACTTTACAACTATGTGAATAAAGATTACAAATGTGTCAAATTGTTCTTAGCTGGTATAAAATATCTAGCAAACCACATAAAGAAAATTTTGTACTTCTGTCTATACTTTAATCCTTGTAAATTTTTGCTTATATACATTTGTAGGTTTGTATGTTGTAGTACTTTCAAATAAACAATGATTCAACAGTTGCTTTTTACAATAAGTGAAATTTCTACAGCCATTAGTTGAAAATGTGTGCACACAAATCTTTAAATTAAAATGTTAATCACCAATTTTTTTCTGTGCAGCTGAAAAGTGGATACCAAATTCAATTTTTCATAATACAGCATAAGTCACTTTAAAATTTAGAAAAATCTGTTAGAACGATATGTGCTTATGTTTACAAACCTACATCAAACTACATTTCAGAATGAACGTGTCAGGTGATAAAGAGAACCTGCTGTGATAAGACCATTCTGACAGAGAAATATAAAAAACTCCAACAGCATGTAAAATCAGGTTACTTGAAATCTGTTACTCCACACCAAGGTATTATGAAAATTACATAATCTCCTTCATTTCCATCCATGTCCTACTCTTTCAAAACACCCTCAAATTTACTTTATGCTTAACGCAGACATATTACTTCTTTCGATGTTTTCTGTCAAAGCACAAAGCATAGCAATATGGTCATTTGTTCTAATATAACTCCCTAAATGTTAGTTTCTATAAAACGTGAAACCAATAGATTCTATGGGAGGAAAATTACAAAGGAAATTTGCCACAACAGACTACGATTGGGTTTTTAACACAAGAATAGTTTGACATATGTAACTTTTTTAAAAAACTCATTTTAAAGTGCCATTTTAATTGAGCTCATCTAGTCCTCTGATTAAAGAAAGTACACCTGTTTATTTCTTCTTAATTCAAGGAAATCACATCTGTCTCTTGATCACAAATTAAAACCACTTTTTAAATGACTGTCATTCCTCAGTTTTTGCTATAGCTTTCAAACAGAAGTTTCAAAACAACTCGAACTAGCAAACACATAACTGTACTTTAAACAGAGTGATGTTTTTTATCCCTGGTTTCAGGAAGGTTAAAACACACAGGCAAGCATCATCATGGTGGACAACAGATTCTGAGTGAGTTCTTTAACTCTTTAGGTAGATTAGGCAACACTTATTATTAAACTAATTAGAAATCAAATAAAGTCTCTATATTTTTTTAATGACTCACACTAGTACCACATTACCAATGGATATGTAAGGAAGAAAAAAAGGCTATGTGTTCCAAACTCTGCTTATCTAAAATCTTCATCTACTCACTTTTCATTTTTTGGAGATGCCCCTTTCTGAAATAATCAAGATGATTTTACAATAGGGAATTTAGTTTTAATTACCAAACTTTAAAACCACCTTATATAGGTCAAGTGAGGATGTGTACCTTTCTCCTGAAACAAAGGGATTCAGAGTAATAGGATTTCAGATTTCATAGGAGAAACAGCAAAATATGTTTTGAGAACGTCATTTACGGTAACACAAATCAATATTAAATGCTTTATGCAGGAAGCACACTTTCAGAAAATGAGCCCTAAAGCTTTCTGGGATCCAACCCTAATTACTTGAGCAGGCTCTTGCCGTTTGTCTCTCTCTTCAATTATTTACAGGGCAAAAAAAGCCAAATGGCATTGCATTAGCTATATTAAATGTTATGTACTTGGTTTCTAACTTACTAATGGTACATAAAAATTACTAAGGTAAATGTGCCTGTAGAAACATGGCTTTTTTTTTCTCCTTCACCTGAGTGTATGTATTTATTATTCATAGAGTTAAGTGTTGAATAGGCTGTGTTTTAGACACCCAAAGCTGCATAATTTAAACAAGTACATTAAATATATAACACATCTAAAAGGTAGTGCATTGATTACACTACAAAATTTCTTGGAACAGCTACAATGCAGCTCACAAAAAACTAGCATCTCTCTCAAATCCGTGAAAACAATTATGTGAGAATCACACAGAAATGAATAATGGGCATCCCTGCTGCTACCACCTTGCTGCTCTCTGGTGATCCAAGGTGAAATGAGATTTGGGAATGACTGAAAAGGGGCCCTTACATGCTAGGAAATTTCTGTCCTCCATGCTGTCAAGTGTCCTTTTTATATGGACAAATACAGGGCTATATTGTACCTATATGACAACATGGACCACACACGTTGTAAGAAAGACAAGCTTATCAAGATTGAATCAGAGATTCTTAGTATCAGGCCAGAAATGCCCATGGGTCAGCAAGCAGGGCTTGGTTGCAATCTCCCAAAGAAAGTTCAACACTGCATCACACCTGAGTCTTTTGTGATCTAGAAGGGCATAGGGAGTTTTGCTAGACATTAATGGCTGAAGGTGGCTGATGCACCCACCTTCAGCTTCCAACATCCTAAATCGTGGCAGAAACTTCCAAAGCAGTTAAGTCTCCAATCTTCATGGACCCAGATAATCTTTTAAATTAGTTCAAGAGGCATCACATTGTAAAAATAGGATAGGCCCATTAACAAAGTACCTAGGGTCCCTAGAAGGCCAGTGGCTATTTGTATGGCTACATGTCATCAGCTGTCCTTACCTAAGAGTGTGCAGAGGCCACTTTTGAGAAAGCACCATTGGAAATCGATCTGTGGTAAACATATAAGGCAGTTTAAAAAAAAAAAAAAAGAACGAAATATAAAGTCATTTCTTTCTTTGCATGAAAACCTGCCCATTGTCCCTCCTTTGCAAAAGCTACAAAGAAGATTTAAAGGGACATCAATGAATGCTGAGTGAACTTTGGTCACTTTTCTACCCAAAACACCAGAGTAAAAGTAGAAATCAGTAACCAGGTGAAGTGCCACACCGCACAAAGATCA
Organism: Pedetes capensis; assembly: GCA_007922755.1. NCBI lineage: Eukaryota > Metazoa > Chordata > Mammalia > Rodentia > Pedetidae > Pedetes > Pedetes capensis. The sequence continues at coordinate 28,825 of VMDO01015129.1, read as the reverse complement.
GAGGCGAGGGACGGGTGGTCAGGGCCCGAGGCGGGGAGGAAAATGTCCCGCCCCCACCTCTTCAAGCCCTAGTTAATTCGCGCGCAGGAGGTAGAGGGGCGTCCCTCGGGGGCAGGAGGCTCCGCACAACTCCAAGGGAAGCGAAGAGTTACTGCTTGCAGGGCGAGGCCCAGAAGAGGTCGGAAAGCCCTGCCACCAGCGGGTCCTGCCGTGGGCCCCAGGCGTCAGCTGCCAGCCAGCCAGCGGTGGGCTAGGGGCGCCGCACGGCCCCGCGACCCTCCCCGCCTCCCAGGCCAGGAAGGGGCTGGCGGCTCTTTCCTGTCTAGTCTCTCCCCCCTCGGCTTTCTGTAACCCGATCCCCGCAATCGGCTCCCCGGGAAGCCGCCGCCCAGAGCGCGCAGCCCCGCTCAGCCCAGGCCAGCGCTATAGTTAGCAACCTTCCATCAACTCCGCCCTGGGGCGGCTGGGGCTCGCTGCGCGCGCCCTCCACGGGCCCCTACTCCGCGCGTGTCCCTACTGCCCCCTCCTCCGGCGACCCTCCCCACGCGCCCCTTTACCTTCGCTTGCAGATACTGGGGGTAGTAGTAGGTGGCGTATTGAGGGTACATCTGCTGTTTCCACACTTTGCCCATGAAGCTGGAAGGGAGCCTGCCGTGCAGGGTCGCGGGCACTTTGGGGTTTCCAAGTCTCGGTCGCTCCTGCCTCTCCCTTTCCGGAGGAGGCGGCGGCTGCCTCGGCGGCTGCTGCTGCCGCTGCTCCACCTCCCAGTCGGGATCAGACGTCGTCCTCCTCCTCCTCCTCCTCTTCCTCCTCCTCCCAGGCAGAGAGAAAGACACTGCAAAGCGCAGAGGACAACCCGGACAGGGCGCTCCCAAGGAGTTGCGTCCCGGAGCCCGACTGCGCCGGGGCTGCCAAAGGCTGGCGCGCTGGCCGCGCTCGCTCGGGCGAGCAGGCTGAGCAGAGCCGGGAGGTGATCAATATAAGTGGAAAGTGCTGCGGCGACCGCGGCGGCTGCGCTCCCTGCCAGGCGACATCTGGGGTGGGTGCGCCCGACAGGGAGAGGGGAGAGGGGCTGGCGTGCCGAGGCCGTGGGGGAAGGGCGGGCGGGGGCGGGGCTTGGGCGCCGCCGAGCCCGGGACCCGATGGAGGTGAGGGCCGAGTTTTAACCACTCCTCACCTCCCAGGCTCAGGGTAGAACCGGGAGAAGCCCCAGCAGCCTAGATCGCTTTGTGTCGATGGTAAGGTGCTTGGGGTGGAGGTGGATTTGGGAAACCCAGCTTAAGAACTGCAGAGAGAGAGCACCTCTTTCGCTTTTCTGAGTTTTTATCTTCGTAAGGGGATAGAGAGATAAGGGAAAAGAGGAAATTTGGTTAATCTCTCACTTCTCCCCCAATCCCTTCTCTAAATGATTTTTTTTTTCTTTCCACGGAGGAGAAACATTATTTAGGGCCCAACCACAAAGCTGGAGTTGGGACACCTGGGTTCTGTTCCACCCCCACACCAAGCCACAACACTAATTTTCTAGGTGACCTTGGGAGGGTTAGTGTCCTTCAGTTTGGTTTTCCCAAATGTGAGAGGCCAGATTATGCACCCTGCACAAGGAGGAGGCAAAGCTTGCTTGCTCCCGTTCTTTCTCTCTCTCTCCCTCTCTCTCCCTTTCTCTCTCTCTCCCCCTCGCTTTTCTCTCTCTCTCTCTCTCTCTCTCTCTCTCTCTCTCTCTCTCTCTCTCTCTCTCTCACACACACACACACACACACACACACACACCTCACAACAAATTGACAGATCCTTCTAAGGGAATGTTATTAGAGGACACAATATAGACATAAGCTTTTCTCTGCCTCTTTCTAATGCTGCCAGACAGTCTATCAACTCCCACTCAGGAGCAAGGAAACTCCCTGAGTTTGGAATATTTTAAGGCCATTTTGAAAGTCACGCTGGCATATTGTTGCAGTGTGCTTCAGTGACACATAAAATCAATCTCTCTTTCTGCTTCTCTCCATCTCCTAATTGTCTCAGCCCTAGACAGCCCCAGACGAGCAGTGAGTGGTTCAGTTCACTACATAACTGGATATAATTTAATGCAGTTAATTGGTCCCTGAAGTTGCCTGCAGAAGACTTTTTACAGTCTAGCTCAAAAAGAGAGGTAACACCAAAATGTACAATGAAATAGATAAGAAAGTATTCCCAATTTGGTGTTCTTGCACCGTTAATAAAATATAATGAAAAAATTTTTCATTAAATAAATCTTGAATACTTTGTTTCATCACATTGGGTTTCTGAGGGTCTCTTAAACACCACACTGAGCACAAGGAAAATAAAACAACTGGAATACAATACATGATTTTGGTAATCAGTTATGTCTTTATCTGATTACATCTTAAAACAGATTTAGTAAGATGCTTTAAAACAAATGAAACAGCTGAAACCCTTATCATCTTTAATGACTTAGGCAAATTTTTAGGTCATACATGTTTGATAAAACCAAAATAAATATAGTTCATGTGAGAATATTTGAGGCATGCCAGGAGGTAAATTGTGTTCTCCCTCATTTGCACATATGATATCCTATAAGGAAATAGAATTTACTGACTTTCTGCTATGTTATGGGCACCATTGAGGTTAATAACCTGAAAGTTGGAATGGTTCACTGTGTAGTTGCAAAATCTTTAAAAATTCCTTATATTGTTTCGATATGACACCCATTAATATTTTTAAACAGATAACTGACATGAATTAACCAATGTGTTAGGAACCTGGGAAGACTAGGAATGGTAGTTTGAAAGAAGAAGTAGAGAGCAATCTCAGAAGGTCTAGGTTTGAAGGAACACAGGAAATTGCCAAATTTAGACTGTGTTACACTGTTGTTGGTTTTTTTTTTTTTCTGGATGATGAAAAGTCAGTCTGCTTTAAAAGAGCCCAAAAGCAGATCCACGCTTATATAGATGCTTGATTTATGACTGAGTTAGTATTACAGAGCAGTAGAGAAAGAATAAACTTTTCAGTATATGATTCTGGGTCAATTGGCGATTCATAAGGAAAAAAGAGGAATCGAAGTCCTGCCTCACAAACACCAAAGGTAGAGGGAGACTCCAGGTGGACTCAGGACCTAGATGTGAAAAACAAAACGATAAAACTGAAAGAAGACAATCTGGTGGGATAGTTTTTTGACCTTGCTGTAGGGAAAGATTTCTTTAATAATGTAAACAAGAGTGTAAGATTGTTAAGTTGTATTATATTTGTAAAAACTAAAAACCTTGGTTCATAGAAGGATTGTATAAGGAATGAAAAAACAAACTACAAAATAGTTACTTGCAATATAAATAACAGCAAAAGATTAATATACAGAATATATAAAGAACTTGTTGGAGTCAATAAGAAAAAAAGAAACAACTTGTTAGATATGCATGAAAGAATGAATGTATATTTCACAAAAGAGGAAGCATGAATGTCCAGCAAATATATGAAAGGATGCTAACACTCAGTAAGTAATAAGGCAAATGCAAATTAAAATAATTTTAAAATGCCATTTCATACTTACCACTAGATTAGTGAAAATTAAGAACTGAAAATAGTGAGAGTAGGTGAAGAAAGAAGGAAAATTCTCAAAAACACTGCTTACTGGAAGAACTGGAAATTGTTACAAGCATCACTTTAGAATATAGTTTGGCATTACCCAACTTTATTTGCATGTACCCTAAAATACAGTTACAGGTATATACCTTGAAGAAATTCTCTGTGTACAACAGAAGAAATGCACTGGGATATTCATAATGTGCTGAAAATAACTCAAATATCTAGCAATTGTAGAATGGATAAAAAGGTTTTGGTATAGGCACACAATGGAATACTGTAACAGCAAAAATGAATATAGTTAAAAATATCAATATAGATCATTTCAAAATTAATGTGGAGCAAAGAAGCAAGTCAGTGGAATATATGACATGATTACATTTGTATGAACTTCAAAACTAGAAAAACAACTATACAACTATAAAACAATTATACTACTATATTGTATAATAATATGTGCACGAATAATTTTTAAAGCCATAAAGGAAAGTAAGGTTAATAACACAAAATTCAAAACAGTGATTCTTTCTCAGGGAGAGGGTAAGGAGCACAGGGAGAGACCAAAGGAAACTTGAAGAAATGCAAATATTCCATGTTTTGCTTTGGATGGTTGATACATTATATTTTAATGTTTTTCTTTAAGAAATTCATAGAATTTTGGTGTTTTTGCTGCATTTCATACTAAGACATTTATAAAACTAGCTTTTAATTTTGAACATGATTATTGTCAAATGAGTACAAAAGCAAAGAGAATAAAATAATGACCCTTCTTAACACTCAGTTCAACCTTTATCATTTTATCATTATTGTTATACACACACACACACACACACACACACACACACACACACACACTTTTATTTTCTTGGTGTATTTTAAAGGAACTCCAAACCATCATCATTCTGCCAGTAACTGTTTGTATCACCCATTAACGAATAAGAACTTTTTTCCAACATATCATTATTACACATAATAATTTTAATAATTTGTTTACACTACTTAATACCCAGTGACTGCTCGTTTTTCTTCTACTGTCAAAAAACCATTTTTTTTAGTTTTTAAATTTAAATCAGGATGAAACAATGTAATATATTAAATTTGGTTTACATGACTTTGAAGCCCCTTCTAACATATAAAAATTCACACACCCCAATCAATTTTATAATTGATATTTTTTGCTGAAGGGTTTGGGTCATTTGTCCTATAGAATTTCCCTCATGGTTGATTTCAATTTCATAGTTTTGTTTAAAGTTATGGTTTGTTTTAGAGGTTTGATTAGATGCAGATTCATTTTCTGGTCAAGAATACTTTCTAGATGGTACAGAACAGATATAAGGGATGTGATGTGCATGACGTTAGGAGACACATGATATCTATTTAACTCTTAGTGATGTCATTAAGATTGATCAGAAATTTAATTGTTTTTAGTCCAATTTACCCATTATGAAATTCCCCATCAACTATTCACAAGATGTTGTTGTTGTTGTTAGGTGCCATCGAGTTGGTATCCAACTCATAGCGACCCTCATAGGGTTTTCAATGGCTGAGTGCTTTGGGATTGCCTTGGGAGTGGATTGCCAGGCCCTTCTCCCATTTTTGCGGTGCTGGGAATTGAACTTGGGGCCTCAGAGACTGCAGCGCAGCGCTCTACCCATTGAGCTAAATCCCAGCCCATTCACAAGATAGTTTTTAATATTCAAAAGTGTTGTCTAAATCCATTATTTCTTTTGTTGTTGTTGTTTGGTGCAGTCAAGTTAGGTCCAACTTATAGTGACCCTATGTACAACAGAACAAAACACAACCTGACACTATGCCATGCTGAGTGCTATGTCAATGCTTTTCTGCTATTCACAGGGTTTTCGATGGTGTATTGTTTTTGAGATTGTTTCAGGAGTGAGCTGCCAGGTCCTTCTCCCATTTTTTGTAGTGCTAGAGATTGAACCCAGGGGTTCACAGCGCAAAGCAAGCACTCTACCAGCTGAGCCAAACCCCAGCCCCCATTTCATTAGGAGTTACAAAATTGTAGGTTTTTTTTATTTTATCATTCTTTCTGCATTTATTAGTTGGAAATTGTCTATGGAGAACTTTCTGCCTTCAATTCTGGTTATCTTGAAACACAGGTAGCACAAGAAAAACAGGATTATTTTCCCCTTATTTGTCAATTTTCAGAATAATGAGTAGGTTCCATAGGAAACTGCAAAGGTAATCAGTTTTAGGTAACATTTTTGAACTGTTGGCTTTTAATATATTTGAATGGCTTCAATATTTTACAATCATTATTCTTGCTGATGCTCAGATTGTCCCCTCTTTGGCTAATGGGAGCCCCTTTGAATTGATTTCTTGTTGTTAGGTGCCGTGGAGTTAGGTATGACTTATAGTGATACTGTGTACAACACAATGAAACACTCCTGGACACTGTGCCAGGCACACGACCTTTTTCTGCTTAAACCCCTTGTTGCAGACACTGTGTTAATCCATCTAGTTGAGGGTCTTTCTTTTTTCATTGACCTTCCACTCTCCAAAATATAATGTTCTTCTCCAGGGATTGGTCCTTCCTGAGAACATGTCCAATATATGTAAGACAGTCTAGCCATCCTTACTTCCAAGGAAAGAGCACTCTGGTTGCACTTCTTCCACTATAGGTCAGTTGGTTCTATTAGCACTCCATGGTATATTCAATATTAATTTCCAGCACTGCAATTCAAAAGCACCAATTCTCCTCCTGTCTTCCTTTTTCAAAGTCCAGCTTTCACAAGCATATGATGTGACTGAACATACTATGGCATGAGTCAGGGGCACCTTCGTCTTCAATGTGACATCTTTACTTTTCAACACTTTAAAGAGGTCTTTTGCAACAGCTTTTCCCAATGCAATGTGTCTTTGACTTCTTGACTGCTGCTTCCACAGGTGTTGATTGTAGAATCAAGCAAAGCAAAATCTTGGGTAACCTCAATCTTTTCTCCATTTATCATGAAGTTGCTTACTGACCCAGTTGTAAGGATTTTTGTTTTCTTGATGTTGAGGTGCAATGAAGGCTATGTTCTTTGACCTTCATCAGTAAATGTTTCAAATTCTCTTCAGTTTTAGCAAGGAAAGTTGTGTCTTCTACATAATGTGGGTTGTTAATGAGTCTTCCTCCAATCCTGTTACCATGTTCTTCTTCATAAAGTCTGGTTTCTTCTATTATTTGCTCAGCATAGAGATTGAAGACATGGTGAAAGGATACAGCCCTGATGCACACCTTTCTTGACTTTAAACCAGACAGTATTTCATTGTTCTGTTTGAATGACTGCCTCCTGGACAATGTGCAGATTCCTCATGAGTATAATTAAGTGCTCTGGTATTCCCATTCTTTGCAATGTTTTCCATAATTTGTTCTGATCCACAGTCAGATGCCTTTTTATCAGATCTTAATAGCCTTTGATAGCTTTTTTGCTTTCCAGTATAAGATTGTCCCAGGTGCTTATGTAATTCTGCTCAGACCTGAATCAGCCATTTCGCTGAGAAAATCAGGCCAGCTTGCTTTACAAAAAATAAGTTACAATGATAACAAGAATTTTTAAATGTGTTCTACATATCTACCATGTTTGGAGAAAAGAGCTCATCAAAGATTCTTAATAAAATCTTGTGCCAAGATTACCCCTAAGAAAGATAGCCATTGAGTGATTTTTCTCAATAAAGTTTCTATATTCATACCTTCATCAACATTGAAGCATTTTCTGTGAGTAGGAGATTGGGAATGCTGCAGATTTGGTGTCTGCTTTCATGAGGCTTAGAGTCCAGTGAGGGTGACAGGGAAGAGACAATAATAAATCAAGATAAAATCTGTGAAGACAGCACCCGAGTGGTGGTAGAAGACTAACTGTGGAGCTGTAAAGTAGTCAGGAAAATGTTCCTCAAGGAGGTGTAATAAGAATGACTCAGCCAGAAGAAACTTGCATGTGGTGTAAAGCAGAGAGTGTTCCTGCCGAAGAAGATGACCTTGAGGCATGAACTGCTCCATCCAGGATCTCCAATCTGGTTCTTCTTATTAGGTAAACATTTTATATTGTATTTAATCAGAAGTGGACTAAACAAATTATTTTTGATCAATGCTTTTGTTCTTTTTGTTTGTTTGTTTGTGGCACTGGGCAATTGAACCCAGAGCTTCATCTATGCTTTGCAAGCGCTCTACCACTGAGCTGCACCCCCAGCCCAAAGCCTTTGTTCTGATACCATCTGCCTGGGAGTGTTGAAATAACTGAAGAGTAAAATTAGTAAAATTAGCCATTTTGTTCCAAAAACCTCCTGTGCTCTAGTATCAGTGAATTGTCTGTGGATTTAGGCTCATGAGAAGGACTTCAAGCAGAATTTATAGATTACTGGTGGACTCGATGGCACCTAACGACGATGGTTGGTGAGATATCTTGCTTCCACACTCCATGACTAGAGGATATAGGAAAAATATTTACTGAGTATTTAGACAGAAAGGCAACAGGGCTTTTGCAAGATGAAAATATGACCCTTAGCGTACCTGGAGGGTTGAACAAATAAGAATATAGGTAAAGTGAAGCAATCTATGATGAGGTTTTGCCAAAGATAAGCAATTATTTTACAGTCTTCAAGAAAGGATGTATATAAATCTAATGTTTTCAAATATTTATACTCAGATTCTACTTTGTGTAGCTCTGGATTAAAAAGTTAAAATCTTAGGCCAGGTTAATTTATTGTTCATACTTGTAATCTTAGCGACTCAGGGGGCTGAGGCAGGAGGATTGTGAGACAGAGGCCGGAGGGAGCTTGTGCAAGGTAGCAAGACCTTGTCTCAAAATAAAATATTAAAAGTGGGTAGGGGGTTCTGCTCAGTGGTAGAGCACTTGTCTAATATGCCCAAAGCCCCTGGGCTCAACTCCCCAGGTCCGAAAACTGGGGTGGAGGGTGAAGATGCATGTCTGTAATCTCAGCACTTGGGAGGCTGGGGCAGGCAGGAGGATGGTAAATTCCAGGTCAGCCTGGGTTAAACAAACAAACAAACAAACAAAAAAACTATATGTCATTGTTAAACAAAAGTATTTTCCTTATCAATAGTAGTATACTTTTTTTTTAAATCATCAAAATTTAAGAATTTAAGAAAATTTAAGAATTCTCGTTGTGTTTACTGCCCCTGCCAGAGTTTAAAGCACTGTTCAATTCACACTCCTTAGCATAACTCATAAAACTTGCTTCTCCACTAAAGTCTTCTTATATTTCCAGATTCATTTCCTTTTAACATGCTACATCTTATAATACTTTCTCCTCATCCATGCCTGCTCCTTCCAACATTTATCATATTGTACAATGCCAGCATTGGCCTTTTCTAAGCCTAGAGCAGATTTCACCTTTCTTCACCTGGTTCTCTCTTACTCTTTCCTAAGACTAAGTTCCATCTAGACTTCCTCCAGCCACCAGGGTGGGTTGAATACCTTCTGGAGACACACAGTCTGAACTTCTGACTACACATCAATCAAATCAGTTCACCTCACAATTTGGGACACAATTGGAAGGAATAGGGATAGAGTTAGAGAAGAGCTGGAGAATTCTAAGTGAAAAGATCAGTATGTGCAAGAGGATATGTGCTTATAAGAGTATGATTGGAGAACTATAATCAATTCATTATGCCTTACAATTCCAAGTATGTGCTGCTTTGGTCTGAATATCTCCCAAAGTTCATATGTTGAAAATTAATCCCATTTGTGATAGTATAAAGAGGTAAGATCTCTAGGATGTGATTAAGTCCTGAAGGCTCTATCATAACTGTATTAGTTAACGGTTGCTTCTTAACAACTATCACTTAAATTTAGCAGATTAAACAACAAATATTCATTATCCCACATGGTTTCTGAGAGTCAGGAATTTGGGAGTAGCATAGATAGGTGGTTCTGGCTCAGAATTTCTTGTGAAAGTAAGCTATCAATTAAGGCAGTAGTCACTTGAAGATTTAACTGGAACTGGAGGATCCACTTCCAGGCTCACTCATGTGGCTATTGACGTTCTGAGTTATTTTCTATGTAAGTCTCTGTAGGATTGCTCAGGACAAGCAGTTGGCTATGTCCAGAGTAAATAATGGGGTGGAGAGAGGGAGAGAAAGAGATGAGGGAGGAGAGAGGGGTGTAGAGAAAGATGGAAGGTGAGAGAGTAAGTGAGAGAGAGAGAGAGAGAGAGCGAGAGAGAGAGAGAGAGAGAGAGGAGAGGAGAGGAGAAGAGAAGAGAAGGGAAGAGAAGGGAAGGGAAGGGAAAAGAAGAAGAGGAAGATGAAGAAGAAGAAGAAGAAGAAGAAGAAGAAGAAGAAGAAGAAGAAGAAGAGAAGAAGAAGAAGAAGAGGAGGAGGAGGAGGAGGAAGGAGAAGGAGGAGGAGGAGAAGAAGAAAAAGAAGCAGCAGCAGCAGGGGTGGCGGTGGCAGCAGGAGAAGCAGAAAGGAGAGAAGAGGAGAACAGAAGAGAACAGAAGAGAGAATACATGGCCAACCAGGAGAGAAGCTGTAATATCTTTTATAAACTCATCTTAGAAGTGACATATCATCAATTATGCCATATTCTATTATCATAATGTGGCCAGGGTCGGGGTTTCAGCTCAGTTGGTGGAGTGCTGCTTTGTACTCTCTGAGGAACTGGGTTCAATACACAGCACTGAGAAAATGGGAGAAGGATGTGGCAATTCACTCCTGAAGCAATCCCAAAACAATCAGCCATTGAAAAGTTGAAAATCCTATGAGGAGTGATATGAGTTAGACCTGACTTGATGGCACCTAACAACAACAACAACAACAACAACAACAACAACAACAACAGTAATGTGGCCAGGTGAATACGAGTTGTGGGGCATTAGAGGCCATCTTGGTGGTTGACTACCACAATAATATATATAGAAACTTTAAATTCTTATTACTTAACTCTTTTGCTCACTCTACCTACTCATAAAATAAACACTGTATGTTAAATGGAAGTTAATTCTGAAAATTACCCATTAAGCAATTACTTCTCATTCCCCCTTTTCCTAGCTTCTGGCAACCAACAGTCTACTTTCTTTTTCTGGATTTAACAATTCTGGATATTTCATATAAATGGAATCATATGACATATGACATTTTTGCCTGTCTTTTTTCACTTAGCCGAATGTTTTTGAGATTTATCTATGTTGTAATAATGTGTGCTTTATTCCTTCTTCTGGTTCAATAGTAATCCATTGTACATATACACCACAATTTATCCACCTATCCAGCTGTTGGTGGATATTTGGGTTGTTTGCATCTGTGGCTATTTTGAATAATGATACTATGAATATGTTTTCCAGTATTTTTTTGATGAGGCACTGATTTTGAGATCCCCATAAATATTTGGCCTGCAGCCATAGCCCTGTGGCATCCGATCCCTTCAGGTCTCAGAAGCTAAGCAGGGTCAGGCCTGGTTAGTACCTGGATGGGAGACCGCCTGGGAACACCAGAAGTTGTAGGCTTGGGAGAAGGACCTGGCAACCCCCTCCCAAAAATCAATCTGCCATTGAAAACCCTATGAACAGCAGAGAAGCACTGACAATAGTGTTTCCCCTGTTGGACAGAGGGTCGCTATGAGTCGGATACCGACTCGATGGCACCTAACAACAACAACAACAACAACATAAATATTTGAGTACATGTATGTAGCAGGTATCAGGATCTATGAGTCTAAAGTTTAGAGGACAGGTCAAAAATACAGATAGACTTGAGAGACAGCCATGGTTTATGAGTTGTAGTTAAAGTCAAGAGAGAGAATGAAATTCCCTCTCAGGAGAGAGAGAGAAAGAGAGAGAAAAAGAGGGAGAGAAGTAGTAAGGTTGTTTGCTTGGGATACCATGCACACACACAAAAAAGGCAGTGGACAAAAGGAAGGAGTTAAGTCAAAATGTTTATATTATATAAGACAAAAGGAAGGAGTTAAGTCAAAATGTTTACATTATATAAGACCTGGCTAAAACCATTAGGCATTATCTAGTCTAACATTGGGCTGGGATTTAGCTCAGTTGGTAGAGCACTGCTCTACAGTTTCTGAGGTCCTAGGTTTGATTCCCAGCACCATGAAAATGGGAGAAGGATATGGCAATCCACTCCCAAGGCAATCCCAAAACAATCAGCCATTGAAAACCCTATGAGGGTTGCTGAGTCAGACACAACAGCACCTAACAACAACAGCAACAACAATAATAACAGACAGGAAAAAATCCTTGGGAGAAGGACCCAGCAAGCCACTCCCAAAAAACAACCAGCCATTGAAAACCCTATGAATAGCAGAGAACGCACTGACAATAGGGTTTCGCCTGCAATAGGGTTGTATGCAGGGTTGCTATGAGTCACACCCTGACTCAATGACACCTAACAACAACAACAACAATCTAACACCATGGGTCTTCTTAGCATCAAACTATTGCACATAGGCAGAGATTCTTAGCATTGACATCTAGAGCTTACAGGACCATAGATTTTCCTTCAATAACTTATTTAAGTTTTTTTTTATATAAAAAAACAGCTTTAATGAGATATAACTTACACACCATACAACTCATACACTTAAAGTATACAATCAACAGCTTTAAGTATATTCACAGAGTTGTACACCTATCATTTTCATCAATTTTAGAACTTTTCCATAGGCCCAAAAAGAAGCCCTACCTGCTTAGCTATAATCTCTTGCTCCCACCCCTAGCCCTATACAACCATCTGTCTCTATGGATTTGCCTATTCTTGACATTTCAAGAACTTATTCAAATTCTTTAGCCATTTTTATTATCAGGAAATCTCTCATTCTTTCTAGGTACTCAAAGTGCAATTAATGGCATTTAAAAAATCACATTGTGTCCTGTGGAAGATGAATATTTAGTCAGTGCTCTATGATATAAGTAACTTCTCAGGCATTTTTTCTATTGGCTAAATAACCCAAGGATTTCCTTCTTTTAACCACATTTAACCTTTCTTTTAACCACATTGTAATCTTTAGTTCCATTTTTCTAGGTTTCTTATAATTTACTACAGTATAATTCAATGATATAGACTAGTAAGGTTCTGCCTTATGCTGAATAGAATAAGTGCTCTACCAAAGGCTTCCAGCCCACCCCTTTTTAAAGATACTATCATGTTCTATTACTATAAAAAGGAACAAGACGAATCCTCTGTTGATCTATCAGTATCTTTAACTTGTGTTCCATTATGATCTCAAGTCTAGGCTGTTATAGTTTCAGGGCACATGTTAATGTTTCTTTCCATTTTTTCTATTAATACCTTTGCTTTACACCTATCTCTATGAATACCTTCAAATTTCTTTCTGTGTTTTTTATGTGATAATAATCTTGTAATATTTGCTATTGTACCAGAATTGAGAAGTTTTCCAATTCCATTTTGTCACTGGTAGGGAATATTAAAAAACACTGGAGACCTAAACTTCACCCTAGTGTGGTAGCTTTCAATTAGATTGACACTAAGCTGTTCACCTGCACTTTTGGTGATATTATTCTCCATCAAATTATGCTCCCAGGATTGCTTGAACCTTTTTATGTTTGCAAACTTCTCACTCTAATGGATATTGGAGCATAAGAAAGACTGTAAATCTGCCTTGAAGACTAAATTCCATCTCATATGAACTGCAATTATTTCTATTTCCTGTATGCACAATGCAGAATGCAGTGATTGTAAACCATCCAATTTTTTGTCAGGACTTTGTGTGCTTGGTATATATTGTGATCGACATAGCAACAATAATGAAATGCAGTGATCCTGTGTGGTCAACATGCTTTTGTTGGTGTTTTTTGTACATGGAAGATGTTTTGCCTGGGAGGGAAGAGGAACTCTACTCTAGCATTCAGAAGGACGGTGCCCAAATCCTGATGTTTTGAAAGAAGCAAGTTAGATACTTGAAAATGGTGATTACTGGGAAATTTGTTGTTGTTGTTGTTAGATGCTGTCACTCATAGTGACCCTATGTACTACATAACAAAACACTACCTAATATTGTGCCATACCTAGCACTATGTCAGTACCTCCCTGCCATTCATAGAGTTTTCAGTGGCGATTGTTTTGGGAGTGGGCTGCTGGGTCCTTCTCCCAAGCCTAGAGCTCTCGGTATCCCCAGGCTGTCTCTTATCCAAGTACTAACCAGGCTGGACCCTGCTTGGCTTCCAAGATCAGACTAGATAAGATGCCGGGGTGGTATGGCTGTAGACCACAGGGTGGTTTACTGGTGTGCAATCATTAGGATATTCCAACTTTTTGAAAGATGAATCTTTTTTTATTGGAAATTTTAAATGTACACCTTAATGTGATTCATTCTGGCATTCTTTTCATTGTGACATTTCCATATATGCATTTTGTTGTATATTATTCATATAGGTTTCCCCTTACCCTCTTGTACACTTCCCCCGTACCCCCTCCACCCCCGTCAAAGACTTCTCTATCATTTACTTGTCTTTTTATGGTAATATTTTTCCATATATCCTTGCATTCCAGTTCTGTTTAAGATAGAAACTTTTCTTGCAGTGAACTTTCTTTTTACCTTGTCAGAACTATTGCGTACATTTTCTAGACCATCTATAATAACACCATTCTTAGCTTTTTTTTCTTTTATTATGATCCAACCTTTATATAGGATTTTTTCCTTCTTATAATTTTGAATCAGCTCCCACATATGACTGAGAACATGTGGTGTTTCTCTTTCTGAGCTTGTGTTCATTCACTTAAAATAATTTTCTCTAATTCTATCCATTTTGCTGTGAATGACTTTATTACATTTTTCTTGATTGCTCAGTAGTATTCCATTGTATATATGTACCATAGATTTTTTATCCATTCTTCTGTTGAAGGGCACTTTGGTTGATTCCATATCCTTGCTATTGTGAAAAGTGCTACATTGAATATGGAGATGCAGGTGTCTCTGTGGTATGATGACCCATCTCCCTTTGGGTAAATTCCCAATAGTGTTATAGCTGGGTCATATGGTAGATCTATTTTCAGTTTTTTAAGATAACTCCATATTGATTTCCATAGTGGTAGGACCAATTTACAGCTCCACCAGCAATGTAAGAGTGTTCCCCTTTCTCCACAACCTCACCAGAATTTGTTGTTATTTGTTTTATTGATCTTGGCCATTCTTACTGGTGTAAGGTGAAATCTCAGAGTTGTTTTAATTTGCATTTCCCTAGTGGCTAGGGATATTGAACATTTTTTCATGTGTTTCATGGCTTTACAGACCTCTTCATTTGAGAACTGTCTACTCAGTTCCTTTACCCATTTGTGTATTGGGTTATTTGTTTTTGGGGGAGTTTTTTTCTTGAGTTCATAAATTCTAGTAATCAGATCTTTGTCTGATGTATAGGATGTGAAGATTTTTTTCCCATTCCGTGGGGGTTTCCTTGACTCTGTTAATTGTTTCTTTTGCTATGCAGAAACTTTTTAATTTCAGATAATCCTGTTTATCTATTCTTGTTGCAATTTCTTGAGCAATTGGAGTCCTATTAAGGAAATACTTTCCTAAGCCTATATGATGGAGTGTGTTGCCTATCTTGCCTTCTATAAGTTTTAAAGTTTCTGGTTTTATGTTGAGATCTTTTATCCATTTTGAGTTAACTCTCGTGTATATTGAGAGATGTGGGTCACTTCATTTTTCTGCATGCAGATGACCATGTTTCCCAGCACCATTTATTGAAAAGGCTGTCCTTTTTCCAGTTTACTTGCTTTGCTCCTTTGTCGAAAATCAGGTGGCTATAGGTGTATTGAGGCATTTCTGGGTCTTCTATTCTGTTCCAGATGTCTTTGGACCTACTTTTGTGCCAGTACCAAGTTATTTTTGCTACCACTGCCCTATAGTATAGCTTGAAGTCAGGGACTGTGATTCCACCTGCATTAGTTTTGCACCTTAAGAGTGTTTTGGCTATATGTGGTCTTCTTTGGTTCCATATGAGTTTTTGGATCATATTTTCTATTTCTGTAAAGTCAGTCAGTGGAATTTTAATGGGTATTGCATTAAATCTATAGATTGCTTTTGGAAGGATAGCCATTTTTACTATATTAATTCTCCCTCTCCAGGAACAGGGGAGGTCTTTCCATTTTTCAGTGTCCTCTGCTATTTCTTTCTTTAATGTTTTGAAATTTTCATTGTAGAGATCTGAAGGGTCTTTGGTTAGATTGATTCCAAGATTTTTAATTTTCTGGTGGGCTATTGTGAATGGTATTTTTCCTGAAATTTCCTTCTCTTTCTATTTGCAGTTGGTGTAAAGAAAAGCTATTGATTTTTGTGTGTTAATTTTGTAGCCTGAGACTTTGCTGAAGGAGTTAATTAGTTCTAGCAGTTTTCTGGTTGAGGTTTTGGGGTCTTTCAGGCATAAGATCATATCATCTGCAAATAAGGATAATTTGACCTCTTCCTTGCCAATCTGTATCCCTTTGATTTCTTTCTCTTGTTTGATTGCCCTGGCCAGGACTTCAATTACTATGTTAAATAGAATAGGAGAGAGAGGACATTCTTGTCTTGTTCCAGATCTAAGAGGAAATGGTTTCAGTTTTTCTCCATTTAATATAATGTTGGCTGTAGGTTTGTCATAAATGGCTTTTATGAAATTAAGGTATTTGCCTGTTATACCTATCTTCTCCAGTGTTTTTATCATGAAAAAGTGTTGCACTTTGTTGAAGGCCTTTTCAGCATCAATTGAGATAATCATGTGGTTTTTGTTTGCCAGTTTCTTGACATGCTAGATTACATTAGTTGATTTCCGTATGTTGAACCAGCCTTGCATCTGTGGTATAAATCCCACTTGGTCATGGTGAATAATCTTTTTTATATGCTGCTGGATTCTGTTTGCCAGAATTTTATTAAATATTTTTGTGTCTAGATTCATAAGGGAGATGAGTCTTTTATGTGCTCAAAGGGAGAAGCTAACATCCCTTAGTGAGTGTTGTTCAGGAAGACTAGATTGCCTAGTAAGAAGCTGGGTTACCTATTTATTTGATCATTTACTAAACCCCTGGGCAACTCATGTTGTTAGAGAATGAACAAAGTGTGTCCCATCAGAATCCAGTCTAAAAACCAGCCATTTTCTAGTTGGCTCACATTTTGACTTCCATGAATGTTTTACACTTGATATCTTTTAGAAAATATCAGCCACATACTAAATGTTACCCGGCTTAATCCTCACAATCTCCCTGCTATGTAGTTACTATGTTTGCATTTGCAGAAGAGAAGACAAAACTATTTAAGTTTACATCTTACCAAGGCTTCAGAGTAGAGAAATCAACGTTTGAATTGCATTTACACTCAGTGCATTGTGCCTCATTATTTCACTTTAAGCAAAAAGCCAGCAGAAGATATAAATATTCAGTTTAACTTCATAATTAATTTTGAAGTTAGTAAGCATGCTTTGTCTACAACTGTACCACTGTGGCATCCAATCTTGTCAAATCTCGGAAGCTAATCAGGGTTGGGACTGGTTAGTACTTGGATGGCAGACAGCCTGGGAACAGCAAGTGCAATAGGCTTAGGAGAACAACCTGGCAACCCACTCCCAAATAAACAATCACCCATTGAAAATCATGTGAATAGCAGAGAAGCACTGACTCGCCTGTTGTATGTAGGGTTGCTATGAGTCAGACACTGACTGGATGGCACCAAACAACAACATGCATGCTTTTGTAAATTTCCTGGAACATTTTATCTACCCTCATCTTGTAAAAGCTTTTTCTGATCTTAACTCACATTTGATTTGATTTTTAAATAGTTGTAATTATAGCCAATGTACAATTTCAGGTTCTACTATTCTCATGTAATATTTATTTTATTCTTTGTTTTATTGTTGTTTTGTTTTGTTTTGTTTTGTTTTTGTGGTGCTGAGGCTCAAACTGAGGGCCCTGTGTGTGCTAGTCAAGTACTTTACCACTGAGCCATACCCTGCCCCATTTCTGTTTTTTAAAATATAATCTTTCATTTATATTTTCCATGTTGTATAGTTTTAATAATTCTGCTTAGTAGCTACACTATAAATACACTCAGCAAATAATCATTGAAAAAATTTAAATGTGGCAGTGAGAATTAAACAATTCAAGTATACTTCAATTTTGGAAAACTAGAATTATGGACAAAGAAAGTAAAACAGAAGGTGAACATTTTCTTGACAAAGGAATGCAACATAGAATTCCTTTAAATAGAATGCTACCCCCTGGGTCTTCAGGAGGTTCACCTTCTCACAGTTAAGAGTTACTCCCACACTTGTGTGAAGGTCTGCCTAAGGCTGGGTAATTTCTGCGATCTTTTCTAGTACACCCATGATTAATACATTGATTGTGTAAAATGAAGACAACCATATTTTCTAGTTTTGGTTATAGAAACCTATGGGAATAAGAATGTGTTTATTTCTCAAGCTCTATGGTTCAATAAAAACTCAGAAGAATTTTTCTTTCATTCACATTCACAGTGCCCGAGTCTAAACATTGCTAGTATCGTGGAGTCTTTAGGAAGCCAGGAACAGTGTGTGGTCATCTATTCTAGTCCATCCTCCTGCCTCTAGTGGAGGCCACACCCAAACCAGCTTAACAGATGAGACTCTACCCTGTTTTTAACAAGATTCATAGATGGGAGTGTTCCTCATTTTCTCAGCAACTCCACTTCAAAACCTATCCATACTTTCAGTTTAATTTTCCCAGTATTGACTGAGAACCTCTAAGTGCATATTTTGTTCTGTACTTGGTGGTTAAACTCAGGGCTTTGCACAACTTTGCAAGTGCTCTATCACTGGGCTACACTGTCAGTCTACTTTTTATTTTTTATCTTGAGACAGGGACTTGCTAAATTATAAATGCTACCTTTGGCGTCGAACCTGTGATCCTCATGCATCCACCTTCCAAGTTGCTGGGATTACAGGTGTGAGCTACTGCACCTGGCTCTGTATGCTTCTTAAAGCTTTGTATTTAATATAGGAGATATTTTTCACAAATTTAAAATTAAAGAAATAATAAGTAGAGATTAAATAGAAAATAAAATGTATTTTATCTATGACTGTAGATATACTAGTATGTCATGGTGTAACATTAAAATGTGCAATAGCTAATATTATTTGCTATTACTACCAAATTTGGCAAGTATAAATATATGTCTTAAGTGTTTGGAGACATTTTACTAGGAATATATGATTACATTTATGGAAGAGGATAACAATATGCCTTTACTCATCCTCTCAAAATGATGCCATTCTTAGTGAGATTAGATTATATTTAACATACACAATAGTGAAAACTCCTCTACTTCCCCCTATACACTAAATATGGTTTAATTTTAATTTTTGTCCAATGAGGTCAGATTGCTTAAGTGGGAAAAATTACTACTTACCATTCTGCTAATGTTCTGCCAATTGCCTCTAGTCAGCTTTTATTTTAGTTCTTTTACTAAAGGTTTTACTAAAGTTCTTTTACAGGAAGGTGAAAATTTTGAGGAGGCTTGAAAGGACAAAAATTAGCCGAGGATGGAAGTGGCTATTTAGTTTGAACTTGATAAACATTCCTTCTTTTATGTTTTCCATACACTTCCTGGGCTGGGATTTAGCTCAGTTGGTAGAACCGTGCTCTGCAGTCTCTGAGGTCCCAGGTTCGATTCCCAGCACAGCAAAAATGGGAGAAGGATGTGGCACTCCACCCTCAAGGCAATCCCAAAACTATTAGTCATTGAAAACCCTATGAGGGTCACTATGAGTCAGACATGACTTGATGGCATCTAACAACAACAACAAAAACATGCACTCCTCACCTCAAATCAAATGCTTCTTTTGTATCACCTGGGAGTCTTTCTTAACAGGTGAGATATACTTTCCCACAGCATCACGCATTAATCATTTTCATTTGGGTCATTTATTTAATTAAAACTGTCCTAAAAAATAGTTTGGTTCTTTTTCTCTGATACCAACACTGATACCAAATTCTTAGAAAATTTCTATCTTAAGGAATGTAAATAAGAGTGTAAATATTCCCCTTTCTTCCAGTCTTCTCTTGTCCATTTTTTAGGCACTGAGACTGATATGCAGCCACAAGTGCTAGATAAGAAATGTCTAACAGATTTAACCATTCTGCAGATGATTAATTTTCTTATGAGCAAAATAGAATATTTCCTGAGTTCCTCTGGCAGCCAATGTATGAAGCTATTCTTGCCCTTAAATCATCTTAGTGTATGTGTAGGAAAGTATGTCTTGGCTGAAATAATTGTTTTCTCCTTTCATGCCACAGTGCCTCCTGAGCTTTCTGCGATCATATTTTCATTCATATGAAAATGGTTAATATCATTTTAATTTGTCTTGATTTGCTCCCATTATTTATAAAATCCCTGTGACAAAGGCATAGTTTTATTTTGCATGTTGTAATGAATTTTAAGGGGATGGGATTTAGCTCAGTTGGTAGAGAACTGCACCGCAGTCTCTGAGGTCCCGAGTTCAATTCCCTGCACCTCAAAAATGGGAGAAGGGCCTGGCAATCCACTCCCAAGGCAATCCCGAAGCACTCAGCCATTGAAAACCCTATGAGGGTCTCTATGAGTCGGATACTGACTCGATGGCACCTAGCAACAACAACAACAATGAATTTTGAAGGACGTAACGTCAGTGAAAAAGAGAAAAAGAAGATAACAACCTGAATCAGATAACATCATCAAACCAAAGACAAAACAGAAAATAAAATATCTTTCCCCTCAGGTTCTGGTAAAAATCAACAAACTCCTGAAGGGCAATGAAATTTTGTATTTTACCAGCATTTACTAGGTATATTATTAACAAGTATTACTGAGTGGTGAACAGGTCTGCAGACTCAGAAAATTTCAAGAAAGATGAATTTGCCAGTCTTATGAAATTACACTACAGTCTCTTGATATCGTATGTACAGATGACCCTTGGTGAGTGGGAATATGGAGTCAGACTTAGGTTTGAACACTTGTTCTGTTTTTATTTACTTAATTTTTCCAGCATTATTGGGGTACACTAAATTAATAAAAATTTTAAGTATTTAATGTAACAATCTAGTTTTTGATATATTTATGTATTGTGTAATGATTATCACAATCATATTAATAACACAGGCTAGGATTTAGCTCAGTTGGTAGAGCACTGCGCTGCAGTCTCTGAGGTCCTGAGTTCAATTACTGGTCACTGCAAAAGGGAGAAGGACCTGGTAATCCATTCCCAAGACAATCCCGAAACAGTCAGCCATTGAAAACCCTATGAGGGTCACTATGAGTCGGATACCGACTTGATGGCACCTAACAACAACAACAATTAATAACACACCCATCACCTCACATAATTACCTTTTTTGTTGTTATTGTTGAGCCCTTGCACTAAATTGTTGCATGGCTGTGGGCAAGTTAACTTTTGTATAACTCAGTTTCTTCATTATACGATGAGGAAGAGGATAATGATTGTTCCTACTCATAATTTGTTATGATTATTAAATGAATTTATATGCAAAATCGCTGAGAAGGGGCCTATTAAATAATAAACACTATACATATTAGCTGTTATGACTAATTTTAAAATGTACATTCTCATTGCCACTACTACCAGAGCAATCTTGGATATTAGTAAAAATTGCTGTGTTTGAAAATAATTGCCTAGAGAATAGGAATTCTTCATAGATATTCCAGACAGCACAAGAACTTCTGGGTGATAGGCAAACATGAAGAATTTACTCTTTACTGGCCACAGTTAGCACTATTTTGTCATTCACTGAACCTTAATGTTCAAATTAAATGTCGTGAAGAATCACAGAGGCAATTACAACTCTTCTTGAGATGTACAGAGCTGGCCTGACTTGATAAAGCCTGGAGAGGTCAGAATGTGTGGCTATGGGTCTCATCTTCCAAAGTTCCTTGATCTAAAGGGAACCTGCAAACTAACTGAACTTCATATTTGTAATTTTTTCTCCCCTCTTCACAGTTTCATCTGTGTCCTCCACATTTGGTTAACCAATTGCTAAATTTCAAACTTCTTCCGGTGGCATAGAACAGTTGGCAAAATTACTAGGTCTTTGAAGGTTGTCCCTTTTCTTCATGCTGTATGTAAGAGTTATTTAATTTTTAAAGGACCTTCTTGTTTCAAGTATTCATTAATTTATTAGACAGCTGTTAATCGACTACTCCCATGTGTGAAGAACTTGATATATAAAGATAAATAAACCATGTTCCCTGTCCATATAGAACTTACAGTTTGGAAGTGTAGTGTAGGTCTCTTATACAGTCAATCTTCATTATTATTTAGTTTACTCACTAAAGGTTTTTTGTCATTCCCAAGTCAACACTGTGGCACTTTTGTAGTCATTTGAACATAGGTGTGGAATGGTGAAAATTTGGAATCCCCTGTCACTCAGGTTTCCAGTTGAAGTTGAACACGGTAGTACTTTACCTTCTTCTTTCAGCTTGATCAGATTCTGAACTCTGTCTTGTTTGTAGTCCATTCATTGCATTTTTCCTTTCTTTCTTTCTTTCTTTCTTTCTTTTCTTTTCTTTTCTTTTCTTTTTTTTTTTTGGTGGTGACTTCACTGTTTTAAATAGTCTCCGTTGTGTTGCTAAAACAGTCTAGAGTTCCTAAATACAAAATATGGAGAAAGTATGTGTATTAGATAAGCTTTATTGAAGCATGGGTTATAGTGCTATTGGCCATAAGTTCAAGGCTAATGAATCAATGATACTGTACATACAGGAAATGGAAGAGGAAAATCTCCAAGCTCTACATGATTCTGCACTGGGAAGGGCTCAAGTAACATATCTAGTGTGTGATAAAGCTATAGAAAAGTGGCTGAAATTGTGGATTCATGAAATGATGAGTTGAGAGGGCTAGTAACCAAAGAAGTTTAGTCACCTTAACCTTTGTTGTTGTTAGGTGCCATCGAGTCTGTATCCAACTCATAGCGACTCTCATAGGGTTTTCAATGGCTGAGTGCTTCGGGATTGCCTTGGGAGTGGAATGCCAGTCCCTTCTCCCATTTTTGCGGTGCTGGGAATTGAACTCGGGGCCTCAGAGACTGCAGCACAGCGCTCTACCCACTGAGCTAACTCCCAGCCCCACCTTAACCTAGGGTCAGGAAAACATCAAACCCTTTTACATAAATGTTTTACTATAAACAAATACCGCATATGATTATTTGTAGGGCATAGTATTAAACATGGTGTCTTTAAACAGAAACATGTAGAAAACAAGATTATGAATTGATCAGTTGACAAAGATGTTGTGACCAGAAGGAACCTAACCTTGTATATCCCCTAGGAACAATGGCTGAATATTCACTAACTCAGTGTGTATAGTGACTTTTTAGAACATACCTAATAGGAATAACAAGAATTGACTGTATATTCTTTGATACTCTGTAGTGTGCATCTCATTCTTTACCCCATGGCACATGTGGCATTTTGATTGTCATGTCTGCAAGGAGGGTGGAGGTAGGAAGGGAGTGTTATTGGCATCTAGTGGGTAAAGGTTTTGCAAGGCTGCTGCTAAACTTCTTACTATACACAAGACAGTACCCAACTACAAAGAATTATCCCATTAACAAGGTCAAAGTGCTAAGGTTGAGTAATGCTGCTGTGCATGAACAATCTGCAAGGTAGAAGGGGCTAGATAGTTGCTATTTTTCTTTTGTAGCCCATGTGGTCTTCATAACATAATATAACATACTCAGCTCTGCTCTTATAGTATGGACCAGCCACTGACAATATCCCAGCTGGTGAATGGGTACAGCTGTTTTCTAGTAAACTTTATTTGTGAAAACAGCATGCTACACTTGGGCCTGGGAGATAGTTTGTCAATCCTCACGTCAGTGACTCTCAATTGTAGATGCTCATAAGAAGAACTTGGGAACTTTGAAATAGTGGTATTGCCTGGTCTCTGCTTCCCCATATGATTTGATTGGTCTTGGATGGGCCTCTAGTGTTGGTAATGTTTGAAAGATCCCCAGGGGTTAGACTGTACCGATAGCATTGAGAACCACTGCTTGCAAAGAGTTGCTGTTTGTGTGTTTGAGCGTTGACTGAGCACTGTAGACCCTTATCAGTACTCAGCAGACCCTTCTCTTGCAATCTGGCTTTTGTCCCAGGCACTTTCCTGAAATTCCCCACATTAATGACCTTTCATTCATATTCATTGCTGTGAACTTCTGAGGTTCCTATTTAGAAACACTGCATGTTTTCGGGTACTTTGAAACTTCACACCACCTGGTTCTCCTCCTGTACTTCTGACTGTTTTTTGCTTCTTCTCCCACCTTTTATGCCTTAAATATAGGTGCTCCCCACAGAGCTGTCAAGGCTGTTCTCTGACTAATTTTCCCTGAACTGTGTCATTGCTCTCCTTGACAATAAATAACGTTCACATGGCTATCTGCTGTTCTGACCTTTCCAACAGGGATTGTCTTAGTAGGTTACCTAGTGTCTCTATTCTTGGCTCAAACATAGTTGTGGAAATTGAACATGAAAATAATTATTCCTGAAGCTAACTGAAAGTCTCATTTTCAAGATATCAACTCTCACTACATAAGAACTTTCACAAAACCATTAAAAAATGGTAATACTTACTGTGGAACTATCTTACAGAAAAATCAACCCCACAATTAGGTCATTTTGGGACTCTGTAGCTTTTCTGATGCATCTAGACCTACTTTATGTTGAATAGAAAGTTATTAGTGTATAAAAATTTAGACTCAATTTAACAAGAATAAATTCTATAAATGCCAATTTTGCATTTAATGTTAACAGAACACTCCTAGAGTTCAGAGTTATAATGATGAGACATTCACCCATTGCCAGTGGATCTGGATAGGAGATAGGTTAGCACCCACAAACTGTATAATTAGCAAGAGTTCTAAGAGGGTGTGTGTACATAGGTATGGGCAGGTATATTTGTTTCCTAGGGCTGCTGTAACAACTTACCACAAATCTGATGGCTTAAAACAAAAGAAATTTATCCTCTCCCTGCTCTGGAGGCCAGAAGTTGGAAATGAAAGTGTCTGCGGGGCTGTGCTCCCTCTGGAAGGTCTAGGGTGGTGTGGTGATGGTGGTGTCTTTTCCTTGCCTCTTCCAACTTCTGATGGCTGTCAGCATTCCTTGGATTCCTTGGCTTGTAGCCACATCCTTCCATTTTCTAACCTCGTATCACCTTCTCCCCATAGGTGTTAAACTCCTTTCACCTTTCTCTTGTAAGGACATTCCTTTGTCATTGAATTTAGGGCTCACCCAGAAAGTTGAGAATTATCTTCTTATTTTTAAGGTTCCTCTTCTCTGAGACCCTGGGTTCTATCCCTAGCTCTGCAAAAATGGGAGAGGGATGTGGCAGCCTACTCCCAAAACAATCAGTGGTTGAAAACCCTATAAGTAAGTATGTAGGGTCTGTATGAGTTGGACCCAGGACTCGATGGCACCTAACAACTACAATTGAATTACATCTGCAAAAATCTTTTTTTTTTTTTTCAGAAAAGTTCACATTTGTAGCTGCTGGGGTTTAGAATGTGGATATACCTATTTGGGGATACCATTCAACACACTGCAGTAGGGTGGGGGAAATCAATAAAGAATGGCAAAACCTATGGTGCTTGTCTTTCCTACACCTAGACTTGCATGAGAAAGGGAAAGAAGTGTACCATGGAACCTAGAGCCAGCCACTGTAGTGGGTAGGGAGGGAGGTACCTCTAGCAGTGTGGCTTTTGAAATAAAAATTCAGTTAATGGGTGGATTAACATAAAGAGAGCCAGGGGCAATACCTCACCAATTTTATTCTCTACCTTCTTTCCTATTTATAACCACCATCAAACAGATGCTAGAGAAAAAAGATGCCCATTGATACAGTCTAAAAAAGAATGTGTACAAAGTAGATCTGGAGAGGCAACCAGAAAACATCCTCCACATCAAGATATTATCACTCCTTAGGAAGAGCATAAAAGTCTTCAAGTTAAGAGGTTTGGACAAGGCTGTGTTCACAAGTGCACAAACTAACTTTTATTTTTTTCTATATGTAAAAAACAAATGAGAACATATTTCATTTTCTTCTGTAATTTCAGACCAGTATACACTGGCACAGGGAAATACTAATTACCCCTGTGTTTTGGGAAAAGAGCTTAAAGTGGAATATAAACCACTATAGTTCTCCATACATAGGAATAACCCCGTTGTCATAAGCATCAGCATCATTATTATAATCTTACTTCCCTTATTTATAACCCTTTTCTTTTAAGTGGCTCATGAAGAAGAGATATATTATAAGGATAATGAAGTGGAAATAGAAAATTAGGACCATAGAAAGGATGAGAGCAAATAATGTCAACCTCAAGGGCTAACAGAGTTATTGCGATTGGGTATCTAACTTGGTTCTTCCTTCCTGGCAGCCATAGTTACAAGATCATAGTCACATCCACCATTTACTCCAACAAAGCTCTGCTTATCCAGTCACGAGCAGCTCCTTAACACATGATTCCAGGCAGGCGATCTCTCTCCTGTTCATTTAATGGTTTCTATGATTAGAAATTGCCATATAATTTGCAGAGCTAGTCACTTAATGTGGAAATAAGAAGGGAAAGGATATGGCAAAGACAATAGACTACAAAAGGACCGGAGCAAAGGAAAGAATGAGGGAGTAGAGAGGGAATATAGTTAAGTTCCGTGTACCTCTTCTAACTGCTAATTATTTTCGGATAATCTTATCTCTTTTTTTTCTGTTTTTATTTGTTTTATTGAATTATAGTTTATATGCAATAAAATTCATTCATTTAAAGTGAAGTGTTGACTATTTTTGACAAATGTTTATAGATGTGAGCACTTCCCCCCACCCCATCATGACTTAGAACATTTTCATCACTGTTCAAGATTCCTCATAGCTTTTACACTAGATCTCAGTACTGGGCTCTAGCCCCAGTGGAGCTGCTTCTTATCAATACCACTAATCAATACAGTTTCTTATTTATATAGAATTTCATACTTACATATACAGAGTCTTCTGTGCCTGGTTGCTTTCACTCAACATAGCTCATGTTGCAGGTGTCATAGTTCATTCCTTTTAACTGTTGAGTGGTCATCCATTTCTTAATATACCACTATTTATACATCTATTCACCAGTTGATAGACATTCGAGTTGCTTCCAGTTTTGGCAAATATGAATAAAATTGTTATGAACATCTGAGTATAAATCTTTACATAAGCATATGTCTATGTTTTCCTTGGGTAAATAGTTAGTAGTGAGACTACTGGGTTGTATGATCATGTATGTTTAACTTTGTAAGAAACCACCCAACTGTTTTGAAATTGGCTGTAACCTTTTACATACCCACTGCAATCAATATAATTGATTCACATATTTATCAACATTCAGTATTGTCAGTAATCTTGGTTTTGGACATGTAAGAGTATATGTGTCTGTGTGTAGATGGTACATTTGCAGCTTTCTAATAATTGATGATATTAAATATCTTTTCATTTTTTTAAATCATCCTTTGGTGAAGTATCTATTCAAATCATTTGCTTATTTTTAAAACTGGGTTTTGTATCCTATTGAGTTCTAAGAGGTTCCTTTGTTTTAAAATAAACTCTAAATAAATTGTTGTTGTTAAATAAATTCTTTAGAAATTTGTTTTGCCACTGTTTTTTCTCAGCTATGAAAAAGAAATAGTATTATTTACATCACAGAGCTCTTGTAAGAATAAATATATAAAATAGTAGATTAGATTATATAATATGCAGAGGTTCTGATACCTTAGCATCACTTAGTAAATGTGAGTTCTCTTTCTGTGGCTTTTCCCCATCAATAGATTAAAATTCTGTTCAAAAGTTGAAGACAAAGCAAGCAAGAGAAAGTTTTTAGAAGACAGCATCTTGGAGAGAATAGTCCTGGGACAACAGTGGAGTTTCAACAATCCTACAACATAAGATTGAAGAGTGAACAGTAAGGATTTAATCAAGAGGCAAAGATTATTTTTTCAGAAAACTGAGAGATGAATGAAGAAAAAAGAAGGCAGTAGCATAAGTGAGAGGCAGTCTGCGTGGTGGGTAAACACAGGAGTTGGGAGCAGAATTGCTTGGGTTTGAAACCCAGCTCTGTAACTTACAAGCTACGTGAACATGGGCCAGTTATTGAATGTCTGTGTGGGAGAGCAGGGCACAGAGCAAGGCAAGGCCCCAAGGGAAGTAATAATGCTTGAGCTTGGGGAAACAAGGTCAGATTTGCAATGACGGAAGTAAAACAGGAACAAAGACCACAAGAATTCTGCCAGGTATGTCAACTCAGGTGATGCTCATCTTTTAGTAAAGTGTGTTGTTAAAGTATGTGGCCAGAAAGAGGAAAATCAAGGGCAGAGCTGGAGGTTAAGGAAAGTGAAAAAAGTGAGGAGGAGCAAGAGCCAAGACAAAAATAATGACTCTACAAGAAAGTCGGTAAAAGATCACCAACAATCAAGAGGATCCAAGTGAGCCTGGAGGGCATAAAGTAAAAATGGCTTCCACCAACAGGTTTCTGTGAGTCACATTAAACACATTTACCAGCCTAAAAGCAGTAAAGGGTGAAAACAGAACCCAACTCACTGAGGGAAGATTGTTGTTGTTGTTGTTGTTGTTGTTGTTGTTGTTGTTAGGTGCTGTCGAGTCGGTATCCGACTCATAGCGACCCTATGTACAACAGGGGAAATACTATTGTCAATCCTTCTCTGCTATTCATAGGCTTTTCAATGGCAGATTGATTTTTGGGAGTGTGTTGCTGGGTCCTTCTTCCAAGCCTACAGCATCTGGTGCTCCTAGGTGGTCTCCCATCCAAGTACTAACCAGGCCCGACCCTGCTTAGCTTCCAAGATCTGACAGGATCACATGCCACAGGGCTACGGCTGCAGGGTAGGTAAGATTGTTGTTGTTGTTGTTAAGTGCCGTCGAGTCGAGTCCGACTCATAGCGACCCTATGTACAGCAGATCGAAACACTTGCCGATTCTGTGCCAGGCAAACCATCTTATTTATGTTGAAGCCCATTGTTGCAGACACTGTGTTAATCCATCTGGTGGAGGGTTTTCCTCTTTTCCGTTGACCTGCCTCTCTTCCAAACATGATGTCCTTCTCCAGGGATTGTTCTCTCCTGACTACATGTCCGAAATATGTAAGACGCAGTTTGGCCATTTTTGCTTCCAAGGAGCACTCTGGTTGTACCTCTTCTAGGACAGATCTGTTGGTTCTTTTGGCAGTCCATGGTATATTCAATAGACGTTTCCAGCACCACAGTTCAAAAGCATCAATTCTTTT
>VMDO01015128.1:0-52186 GCA_007922755.1 Pedetes capensis | reverse complement strand
GGATAACACTTCGGAAAATGGGAATACCAGAACACCTAATTGTGCTCATGAGAAATCTGTACATGAACCAGGAGGCAGTTGTTCAAATAGAACAAGGAAACACTGAGTGGTTTAAAGTTGAGAAAGGTGTGCGTCAGGGCTGTATACTTTCACCCTATCTCTTCAATTTATACGCTGAGCAAATAATCCAAGAAGCTGGGCTTTATGAGGAAGAATGCGGCATCAAGATTGGAGGAAGACTCATTAACAACCTGCGTTATGCAGATGACACCACTTTGCTTGCTGAAAATGAAGAGGATTTAAAACATTTACTGATGAAGATCAAAGATCGTAGCCTTCAATATGGGTTACGACTAAACATCAACAAAACAAAAATCCTTACGACTGGGTCAGCACGCAACTTCACATTAAATGGAGAAAAGATTGAGGTTGTCCAAGATTTTACTTTGCTTGGCTCTAATCTAATTTTTGTTATTTTCTTTGCTGAAAGAAACCACCAATTAAAATTGAAAGTTACTTTTTCATTTCTTTGCAACTTAGAAATAGATTAAAATACAAGTATTGTGATGTTTTTGAGTTACATAAATCTCATGGTACTTAAGATACTATTTACAGATTTGTTATATTCTTGCTCCCAAACATTTTGTAAACTCTGATGGGATATATGAAAATTTTAGGTTTTAGTTTACTTAAATGGTCTATATTTTCATACACTACAGTAATTATGGGTTGTGTCAAAGCACATCTTCATCAAAATTGATTGACATTCTTCAAGAGAAGGCACACTTAAACATATAGAGACAAAATTTTAAAATTTAAATGAATATATTTCTACATAGGCAGCTGTAAAACAAAGTGGATTAAAAATTTATTTTGGAGATTGCACATTTTGAATAGATATGAATATTTTGAAGGTCATCATTTAATAAACTTTAGCTGAAGTTAGTTATGATTACTAACATGGCATAACCTTTGGACAGATGTACATTAAGCATAATATTCTTCACAGCTCAATTAGGTCATCATCTCTCTGTACATCTCTTTCTTTTTCTGTATATGTTCTGTTAAATGTATTTGTATAAGGTGCCCTAATTCAGTTATTTTTATTATGTAGAGGTCAAACTTTAGGCATTTTTGAAGTTTACATAATGACATTGTGACAGATACGAGCCAGCAGGCCAGATGCCTCGTGACATGACAACTCAGTGTCAACACTCTAATGACCCTAATAAAGGAGAACAAATGAAACCAAATATCATTACCCAGGACATCAGATCCAAACTATAATGGACATGATACGATCAATGGTGACTGTGGGGAATTCTATAACAAGGAAATATTCACAAAATTACTGACATCAATGATGACAGGTATCAACAGATGTTTGCTTGTCCCTGGCAAAATGAGAATGTGAATCAGAAGTAGAATTTCTGTAACTCTGACCATTTATTGGCTACCACATCCCACTTTGTTGTAAATTAATCAAGAAATCATTTAGCATAAACAATAGTATGCAAAGAAAACAGAATATCATGATTCTTTTCAATGCAAAAGGATGAACATATGAAAATGAATTATATCACTTAGGATTTACATAAAAGGATGAATAATAAAATGCCTATTTTATTATTATCTGAAAGCTCTAATGGATATAAATGTTAGAACATATATATGTGTGTATATATATATGTATATATTATATATATGTATATATATATGTATATATATATGTTCTAAATTTTGAGTATAGCACTCAGTATATAGTATGCTTAATAATTTTTGATGACAGCTATATAATAAAGATATTGATTATGTAATCAGACTATCTTTAAAACTCTTGAGGTAACACATTTGGTAGAGTGATGCTCTGGTTTTTCAGGCTATGAGTTCGATCCCATCAATGCAAAAATGGCGGAACGAACTAGCAGCCCACTCTTGAAAGAGCTACTGAAAACCCTGTGAGTAGCAGAGGAATGTTGACATGGCACAGTGTCAGGAAGTGTTTCATTTTTTTGTATATAGGGTCATTGTGAGTCAGACCTGTCTTTGCAGCACCTAATAACTGGAACATGGTGCTAGAACAAAATATTTAAGACTGGATGGTTTATTAAGAAAAAAAAATCTTATGGTTCTGGAGGCCGAAAGCACTGACCAAGCAACTTTTCCATTGTCTAGGGAAGACAGTATTCTCAGGTGGTGAGGGAAACTGTGTGTTCATATGTCAGAAGACAGAAGAACAAGAGAGTTGAGTACTGCTGAATATGGCTTCTTTTATGAGAGCCTTCCTCCTACTTATAAGGGAAGATTCATTTTGACCTGCTCCATTCTTAAAGGCCTCCCACCTTAACTCTTAGCACATTGGCAACAACAGAATTTTGTAGAAGACATATTCAAATTGTAAAAACCACTCTCTACATGGGTGAACTTGTGGAGATTACTTAAACTTTCTAAAGCTTAATTTCTTTGTTCTAATGAGGGCAAAAACACTTTGTCTGTTTCTTGGAGTTTTTACGAAGGTTGAATCAGTCAGCACAAGAAAACCTCTTAGAAAATGTCTGGTATATAATAGATATTGCCCTTGATTTATTTTGTAGGCCAATGATTCACAGTCCTGGTCTAAAAGCTCATGTATTCCTCCATATTTTGCCTTCTCTTCATTAACCCAGACTTTAGACCTTATGTAAAATTTCCTGTCATCATTCAAAGAGAAACGAAAATAAAATTGCTCCTGTTTCATGAAATTATCGCATGATATACTGGATTCAGGCATAGATACGCTGCATTGTTATTATAAGTCTGTGCACAGGGGAGTCTGACCAATGGTAGAATAACGAACTTCATCTAGTGAGATGAATTCTAAGGAGGACATCTTTTTATTTGCTATTCTTATTAAGAATTGTGTGAAGACTCCTTGTTATTGTTGTTAGATGTCTTGGAGTCCAGTCTGACTCATAGCAACCCTCATATGATTTTCAATGGCTGATTGTTTGGGGATTGATTTGGGAGTGGATTGCCGCATTCTTTTCCCATCTATGTGGTGCTAACCATCAATCCCGGATCCTCACAGAGTGCAGAGCAGTGCTCTACCAACTGAGCTAAACCACAACCCTAAAGACTCCTTAGTTTTTCCTAATGTGTTGCATGTATGTTGTTCACCTTGAAGTTTCTTGAAACTCTGTGTCATAAGATGCGATTATAGATGGATTTATTTTCTTGTGGGATGGAATAGGAAAGCACTGTCTTGTTTCAGATCTGCAACCATTTGGATTATCATAAGTAGATGGGTTCAGACCAACCAAACACAATATAAACATGTAAATACATTAAATGTATAAAATACATATATATATCCTACAAATGATACACATATAAATATATACATATATATTCTTCAAAATTCAATTGTGCACAATTTCAGTGTTACTTTTCCTTAATGTCAAGAGTGCATAATGTGTCCTTTGCACAAATTGCCTCATTTATATAGACTGCTGGAATAAAAAAATAAAATGCTTCAAAGAAGGAGTGTTAGAATTTGTTGTCTTTTCTTTGGCATAATGCATCCTACCAAAAAAAAAATGTAGAGCAGTACTTGGCAAATCTTTTTCTATAAAGGGCCAAATAATAAATATTTTAGGCTTTGGGCTATGTCAGAATTATTTGTCTTGCCATGATAGTGAAAAACCAGCCAAAGACTATATGCAAATGAATAAGCCTGGCTGTATTCCAATAAAACTTTATTTGCAAAAACAGATGATAGGCTGGAGTTATACCACAGGCCATTTTTTGGCCATCTTCTCAGAGAATCCACTACATTGGACTCTCCATGTTTATTGGATTGATGTCATCAATGCAGATTTAGCCATGAGGCTGTCCCTGGGGGATGGTGATGTCTGCAGTCCCTCTGAATTCAATTCTGACTCAACCAGAGAAGAACAATATGCTTAGCTCAGATACAGATGGAGGACTTTGCCAGGGGAAAGTGAACCACTTCTGGTGTTTAAATGTAATAGTTTAGAGAAGCAAGAAAAAGACGCATACTAAAATAAGGTGGATTAATTTTGTTTATTAATCCACACCTATAGTAGCTTCTGACAATCGAATGACCACAAGCTTAAAGTGATTATTGACTGAGTTGTTTCAGACTTGTCTCTAGTTTATATCAAAGCAAAGTTCAAAGAATCATTATGGAAATCACCACCAAAAAATTTTTCAATTTTTTTTTGTTTTGTTTTGTTAGTTTTTCTCAAGTTTGGCCTTTTCTACTAAAGGCTCCCACCCTATGGGTTAGATACCAGTTTAAGAAACCTGCCAATTTTTAGGAAATCTCCAATATTATAATCAAGCCCAAGTGTTCTTATTGGGCTTTCTGAAAGCAGACCAGTAACAAGTCTTAACTAATCATTTCACTCTCAGAACACCTCCTGTCAGTGGAATGCTGAGCATTCAGGAATTATTGTTACTTTATAGCCAGGGTAAAATATTTGTGATATATGTATTTCATGATGGTTCTGTATTTCTTTGACCATGTTTCATCGGAGAATTATGGTGGCTCAGTTTTATTTTTGTGGATCATTCTTGAGTTCAAGTTTCCATAATTATGAGGAAACCACCTGAACCATGGCTAATTGATCAAGATAAAACGGTAAATCTGTAATTTTCTGATAAACTTACATGCTTATGCAAACACAGTCAAATAAAAGGTGATGACTTCTTCTCCTCTTTGATAAATATCTTCAGAACCTATTTTGACAGAGTTTCTAGGTTTTTGATGATATAAACTATAAAGCTCTGTGATTCCTTCAGTATGTCTTTCTTCTCTCCATGAATTTCACTTTGTAGTTGTACCTTAATATGTGCTGAGATCAAACACTGTTTATAAACCTGAAAATAAAAAGTGGACGAAGAGGCAGCAGAGAGCCTGGCTTCAAAGAGTGAAGAACCACCTCATCAGACATGTAAGAAAGAATTTACTCATTGGTAAGAAAGCTTGGAACCATTGAGATGCTTGCAGCCCTTTAAATCCCCCGCAGTTTTTCTCTAACTCCATTTTTTGGTGCCCACAAATTTGGCCGGACTTTCACAAATAGTTTAGCAGCATTGTGGTTTCAGTCAATATTGCCCTTGGGATATTCACATCCAATGTCAGATTTTTGCATTTTTTGTGGCTTTATCAGTCTTGTGTCAGCAAGAAATAGATGATTTTTAGCATTGTTTAAGGAATATATCAAGTTTTGAACTACACAATGGCATGAGACTTTATGGATTCAGGCTTGCTTTGTTTTATCTTTGGGGCTGGGATTTAGCTCAGTGGGTAGAGCGCTGAGCTGCAGTCTCTGAGGTCCCAAGTTCAATTCCCAGCACCGCAAAAATGGGAGAAGGGCCTGGCAATCCACTCCCAAGGCAATCCCGAAACAGTCAGCCATTGAAAATCCTATGTGGGTCACTATGAGTCAGATATCGACTCGATGGCACCTAAAAAATGTTGGGTCCCTGTTCGGGCACCAACTATGTTGGACCCCACGTTCGGGCGCCAAATCTATGTGGGGTGCGCGCCTCCCGGTCCGGCCTGAAGGTTTGGACGGGCTGCGCAGCTGCGCACACAGATACTAAACACAATTCACTGGGGACCCTCAGGTGAGGGGCGCAGACTCCCGCGGCCCTCGGGACCCCGGCGGAGACGGGAGAAAGGAAAAGCCTCAGGCACTTTTGCCTTCCAGGGGCAAACACCTGTGTTGGTCGTCTCGGTGGTCAGGAGGAGACAGCTGCCGCTTCCTCGGTGATCAGACGGAGAGCAGGTTCTTTTCCTTGTTGAGGATTGTGATGGGAGAGCGTTTTTTCCTCATCAAAGGTTAGGGGGAGAGCAGCGGGAGAGGCGCGTCCTCATCTGTGGTCCGGGCAGGAACAGGCGAGAAGGCGCAGAAAGGGATGCCAGAAAGGCCGTGCCAAAAAAGTCGAGCTGCCGCACTGCAGCTCTTTATATAGTTCACCCATGGAACGGCCTGAGCCAATCAGCTTTCAGTCCAATTGTCCAATCAGGAAGGGTTTTGTACAAACATGCAAGCAAGTAGATTTCTAATTTACAAACCAGATATTCAAACGCCATTTTCCCAGTTTGGGAGTTTTTACCAATTTCCTCCCAATTTTTCCCTACTAAAAAAAACAACTTGTTTTATCTTAAAGCCTTCCTGTGTCAGAAAGGCAGCAATAACAATCCAGAATCTTTTCCTTATTACATTTAAACTATCATATGATATGGATAAAGGGGAACTCAAAAGTCTTGAGAAGAGCATTTTTAAGCTAGAGCTGAGAGACACATTGAGATTGAACTAAATAGAATAGACTGTGGCAGAATCTTAGAGGTTGCTGATCATGGACATTGCTGATTGACTCTCACAGTGTTTGAGCATCACAATATCATTATATAAGGAAAGTCTGAGGTGGGGCATGAGTTAGTAGTAGCTATTAGAGAAGAAAAAAAGGACAAGATTAGAGATGAAGAACCTCGGAAAGAAAGAAGATGGTCACTGGATACTAACCAATGCATATAAAAGAAATCAAAGCCAGGCATGGTGGTGCATATTGGTGATCTCACAGACTTGGGAGGAGGGGCAGGAGGATCACACATTCTAGGCCAAAGGTAGCTTGCACAATTTAGTGAGATCTTGTCTCAAAATAAAAAATAAACCATGGGTTAGGGGTGCAGCTCAGTGGCAGTGTATTAGGAAAAGCATGTATAAATCCCTGGGTTCAAACCTTCATCCTCCAAGAAAGAAAGTAAGAAAGAGAGGGAGAGAGGGAGGGAGGGAGACAGAGAGAGATAGTGAGAGAGAGAGAGAGAGACAGAGACAGAGACAGAGACAGAGACAAAGAGAGAAGAGAAGGAAAGAAAGAAAGAAAAGCTGGAAATGAAAGAATAGAAAAAGAAATTAAAATATTCTTGAAAGACCAGAACTGGTAGGCACTGTGGAGCACGACTGTAATCCCAGCTACATGGAAGGTTGAGCCTAAAGGATCACAGGTTTAATGCCATAGGCAACCTACTCAGTTTAACAAGAGCCTGAACTGAAATCAAAAATTAAAAAAAAAAAAAAGCAGGGATAGGGCTTGATGCAGTTCAGAGGTAGAATGCTTCTCTATAATGTGTGAGGCCCTAGATTCAAACACTCATACTGAAAAGAGAGAGACAGTGGAAAACAGAGAGAGAGAGAGAGAGAGAGAGAGAGAGAGAGGAATAAAACTGTTACTCTAGTTCTCCAGAGTGAGTAGGTTATTTTCATCACTGTATTCATTGCTAAATACCTCTCCTCATTTATTACCAAGCTGATGTATTATCACTAATACATTTTTTTTTTCAGTACTGGGGGTTGAACCCAGGGCCTCGCGCTTGCATGCTGTGCAAGTGCTGGACCACCGAGCTGCATCCTCAGCCCATTTTTTACTTTTTGAGACAGGGTCTCGCTAAATTACGCAGACTGCCTCTGGTCTCAAACTTGCAATCCTCCTGCCTCTGCCTACCAAGCCACTGGGATTACAGGTGTGCGCCACCGCAGCCGGCACTAATATAGTTTTCTATGTGCTTTGGCTACTAAGCAAAATGCATCCTTATTCTATTAAACATTTATATCTCCCATACTCCATGAAGTGAAGGACAAAGTGATGATTTTATAGATGTGCCTTTTCTATATAAATAATAATGACTAGTTAAAAAATTATTTCAAAAAGACACAATAATATGACAATATTAAAAACAACTAAAATACTTTAAGATAATTTTTAATACTGAGAGAATTATACAGATAGGTATAGATGTATAGGTTTACACCAAACATTAAATTAGAGGAAAAATAAATAAAACAGTAAAGTTGTCTATGAATTAAAAAAATTTGGCTTAAAAATTAACTATGTAGTGATCAAAAAAAAACAAATGTAGATCAAATTATATTTAAAATGTACATCGGATTATATTAGAAGAAAACACATATACACATATATATACATATAAATCCAATTAGAATTTGTGATGTAAGTAAGCAAATGAGTTTATAACTAGTACTCATACTAGAAATATCAATTAAATACTGAGTCAGTTACAATAGTCATCAGGATTAGTCATCAATTAATCATCAATACAAGTGATGACACAATTAAAAAGAATGATATAATCTTTCATTCTTCCTTTCTTTCCATTCACATCTGATGAGGAATTTTACAAAACATTTGAAGAAATAAATTTTTAGTGCATCCAAAAATGCAAAATAATCATAGCAACTGATGAGAAAATTACAATTGGTCTGTGATCTATGAAACTTTTTGTGAGGATATTCAATATATTCATATCAATGTCTATAAAAGGGTGCTGTTGTTGCTATTTTTAGGTGCTATAGAGTAGAGTCTGACTCACAGAGACTCTATGTACAGCAGAACAAACCACTCTCTGACACTGTGCCATGCCTGGCATTATGTCAGTGTTTCTCTGCTATACATATGGTGGATTGTTTCTCTGCTGTTCATAAGTCGGATTGTTTTGAGAGTGGATTGCTGGGTCTTTCGCCCTAGCCTGCAGCACCTGGTATTCCTAAATGGTCTTCCATCCAAGGACTACCCAGGCCAACTCTGCTTAGCGTGTGGGATTGTTGTTGTTGTTGTTAGATGCTGTTGATTCGGTATCCGACTCATAGCGACCCTCATAGGGTTTTCAATGGCTGACTGTTTCGGGATTGCCTTGGGAGGGGATTGCCAGGCCCTTCTCCCATTTTTGTTGTGCTGGAAATTGAACTCGGGTCCTCAGAGACTGCAGCTCAGCACTCTACCAACTGAGCTAAATCCCAGCCCCCAGCATGTGAGATTAGGCAAGATCAAATGCTAAAGTACTATGGCTGCAGACTATAAGTGGACAAGAAGATGAAAAATTACTAAAACTAATAGGTATTTAGTGCATTTTATCACAAAGTATTACAAATATGGAGAACTAAACTGTTTATTTTTTTTTTTGTAAAAAAAAAACATGAGTAGTTTGAATGGTGCCAACTCTCTTCTCATTGTGTAACTTAACAATGCAAAATGAGGCAAATTTCTCTTTTTCTCTTTTTTTTTGCATTAGCTTCCAACATTTTATCCTTTGCATTTTCAATGGCATGAAACACTAAGAATCCTTCCACTGTGATATTTTTGCCGGTGGTCATTTCCTCTATGATATCTACAACTGCCTTTCAACAACCACTTCTATCATATCTCATTATTTCTATATTATTTCTTGTCATAGTTGAAATATTTCCAAGTGTTATATATTAATATACTGGGGTTTTGGGGGGAAACTGAGGTGCAGCAATAATAAGTAACTTCCCAATAGCACAGGTAACATTAGATTAAACCTGAGCTCACACTCTAGCAGCTCACCTCTGGCAGTTCATCTCTAGAGAAGAAGTTTACTTGGTCATTGTGAATACTCTGTGTTGCAGAAATATATCAAAAACTTGACCTTTCCCCAAACCAATTTCTGGAAGTGGGGATCAGGCATTATGTTTTAAAAGCACCTCAGAGGAATCTAATAAAAAGTCATGACTGATAATCACTGTCTTTGGGCCTCCCTGCATAAACAACAACCATTTGAAGCACTGAAAAACTGAAAGTGAGATGAGGCTCTTTTGTAACTGGTGTGAACATAGTTGATAGCAAATCATATTATATCACTGTCTCACAAATTCTACTCTAATATTCTCAAAGGTTGGAGGACAAAATGTAAGGATTTTCACTTTATAATTTAAATAAAAAACATGATAAAACAGAAATATAACCATGTTAATAGCAAACAGAAAAAAAGGGATCCAAGACCAGAAAAATAAATTAAAGTTAATCTCATATCATTGAGCACGCAAAATTTTTGTAAGGAATTATTGCCAATAAGTGCATTATGTCTGTAGTCATAGCATCCAGGCATGAGATCCTGCCTGATCTTGGAAACTAATTAGGGTCAGCCTGGTTAGTCCTTGGATGGGAGATTGCCTGATGTTGCATGCTAGAGAGAAGGACCTGGCAACCCACTCCTGAAACAATCTGCCATTGAAAACCCTATGAATAACAGAGAAGCTCCAACAATAGTGCCCGGCATGGCACAGTGTGGAGAAGTGTTTTGTTATGTTGTACATAGGGTCTCTATGAGTCAGACCTGACTCAATGGCATCTAACAACAACAACAACAACAACAAGCAATAACAAAGGGCATTAATTTTTCAATATTTGTATTTTGGAGTCTGTGTAATAGATATGCTTTAGATCTCACAGTCGTATAGCAGAAGTCCTGTTGTGATTAGATTCAGCTGGCCTATGACATGCTGCATTTTCTTGTATCAGGCAGTGTTTTAACATACTAGGAATATTTTGAATAGATTTTTGATTATTGAAGGCTCTGCAATTTGGCAGTTGATTTTTAAGAAAGCAACTTTTCTTCATTCTAAGAAGCCTTAAATGGCATTCTTAAGGCTTTAAAATATTTTTTGAGTAGAATAGCATTTTGTTTTGTCTTATTGATTGAACAATTGTGAATTTTTCAGCTGTTTTATTTTTTGTAATTCTCATTCCTGACAAAACAATGGCCTTGACAGCAATCTCCAGAAGAAATCAGCATGAATAAAGTAGAAGGATATGTTCATTGTAGTTGCTACAGTAAGTGAAGGATTAGGACTTTGTTTATTAGTACAATCTCTCAATATTTAATGAGTTATATTTACATAAATAAGATGTCAATATGTTCTAATCATGTATCATAAAAATATGAAATTTGCTGAATTGAAATATGTATGTATATTTCACTAAAGAACATAATAATTACACTACACATTTAATCAACAAGATTGAATGAAATCCTTTATTTTTCACAGTTTTGTTATCAATTATAGACAAAACTTTGACAACACTTGAAATGTACTCCCAGGGTGCCTAACTCTATATAACTAAAGCAAATATTTTTCTTAAGAAAATTATTATGGGAATTAGAAAGTTTCCTATAAACACAGTTTTTACATTGATTCAATAACATTTTTTATTAACTACTCTCTAAAGGATGCTGGGTTATCCTTTTATTTTCAGGGTACATTAAGGTATTGTTAACTATTCACACAATGTTGCACAGATGGTCTCTAGGACATATTCATCTTGCATAATGGAAACTTCGCAGCTATTGAACAAAAACTCCCAATCTCCTTCTCCCCAAGACCCTGATTACCAGCCTTTCAGTCTCTGCTTCTGTGAATTTGACATTTTTGGAATCCTCATAAAATGAAATTCTGTAATAGTTGTCCTTCTGTGTCTGGCTTATACTCCTTAATATAATGTCTTCTAATTTTACACATGTTGTTACCAATGGTGAAACTTCCTTTTATTTTGTTGTTGATGTTGTTAGGGTTTTCAATGGCTGCTTGTTTTGAACATGGTCTGCAGTTGGCCCTTCTCCCATTTTTGCAGTGCTGGAGATCAAACTCAGGGCTTCAGAGAGGGCAGAGTAGCACTCTACCAACTGAGCTATACCCTAGCCCTTTTATTTTAATGGTCTATAATATTCCATTGTTTATATGAATCTACATATTTCCATTTTTTATTTATCCAAATTATCCAGTGGTCTTAAGTGGTTTGATACCTTGGCTGCTCTGAACACTACTACACTGAACAGGGCAGTGGTAATATCTCTTTGAGATAGTGATTTTGTTTCTTTTGGCTATAATCCCAGCAGTAGACTTGCTGGATCATATGGTAATTCTTTCTGTTTATTAACTTTTATAAGCCTCTACATTGTTTGGGGCTGGGCTTTAGCTCATTTGGTAGAGTGCTGCTCTGCATTCTCTGAGGACCGGGATTCGATCCCCAGCACTGCAAAAATGGGAAAAGGGCGTGGCAATCCACTCCTGTAGCAATCCCGAAATGGTCAGCCACTGAAAACCCTATGAGGGTCACTGTGAGTTGGATCTGACTCGACAGCACCTAACAACAACAACAACAACAACAACAACAACAACAACAACTGTATCATTTGAAGAGACGCCATTTTACATTCCCTCCAAGAGCATGCAAAGCTTCCTTTTCCTCTACACATTCACCAATTCTTATCATTAAAAAAGTGTACATGAGCTTTTTTATTCCTTTTGGTATTTAGTTTCTGATAAAGTTTTCACTGTGTGATAGTATATGCTCTGAATCACCACACATATCTTATTAAAATTTACAATGCTATTTAAAAAAAAAAACTACCCTAACAGATGTGAAGTTATATCTCAACTTGGATCGATTTTCATTTGCCTGATAATAATATTGAGGACCATTTCATATACATGCTGTCCATTTGTATATATTCTTTTGAGAAATGTCTATTCAATTCTTTTGGTCATTTTTGATCAAATAAACTTTTTAAGATGGTGAATATGCTTATTACCCTGCTTGTAGTAATGGTTTCATGGGTGCACATGTCAAGTCAAACTCATCAAATTGTATATATTAAATGTGTAATTTTATATATTAATTACACTTTTCAGAAGCTGTTCAAAAGAAAAAGCCAATAAATATTTACTCTAGACCATGCTAAAAATATATTTTTATTTCACCACACCTGCTAGATGATAATTACATATATGACACACTTCAGTTGACAGATAAACATTTGTTTTACAGCCTGCAAAAAGACAAAGTTCTGAAGCAATTTTAGGAAATTCTTGTTATATGAGAAGTCAAGACCTTCTTCCTCTGAGATAAGGATTAACTTTTTAGGGTAGAAAAGAATGAACACGACAGATAACATGCACTAAAATAACATGTGTCATATTTTACAGTGACTCCCACATGATTACTGGATGGACTGATCCTTGGAAAATGTGCTATCATCCAATACTTTTGCTGAGAATTTTATAAAGTTGGAAACTTCTACACAAAGTGGTTCATCAATTGGAAGGGAAAACGTGCACTCTGGGAAGGCAAAATACACACAAAGTCAGTATCACAGGATTACAGACCTGCAGAACAAGAAGTGATTTAAAGGATCAATATGTTCCTCCCTTTTGTTTTACAAATAAGGAAATCAGAGCATATGCGGGCCAAAGTATTTGTCCAAGGATGGATAGATAAATAGTGGCAGTGATAGGAAACGAACCATTCACTCCCATCCAAGCCCTCTTATCTTTAGATTTCCCTAACTCCTACATACACTGGGAGTTCATCCCTTACAATGTCAGCCATGCTGTCTTGGTATCAGCACCATGAACAAGAATAGCTGAGAAAAGTATGACACATCTCTGCAGATCACAAGCTCATCAAAGATTTCCATTTGATGGAAGAATACTACATTATTAGTATCTAATACATTATTACATTCTGACTTCTTAAGATCAATTAGTTAGCATGTGCTTATATTAAGTAATAAGTGATTGTTTACTGGAGATTAAGTATGATCCAGGCACTGTTCTAAGCACCTTAAACGTATCTTATTTAATATTCACAGTCAATATTTTAAAGAACAAATATGTGGAAATAGAGCAGAACTAAATATTGCAAAGAAAGAAAGTTTCAAAAATTAATCTATAGACTTACTTAGTAAAATTAAATATTAATTAAAATCATGAA
The DNA here is from genome assembly GCA_007922755.1 of Pedetes capensis. NCBI lineage: Eukaryota > Metazoa > Chordata > Mammalia > Rodentia > Pedetidae > Pedetes > Pedetes capensis. The sequence goes on along the minus strand of VMDO01015128.1, from coordinate 38,584 downwards.
GCACTCAAGGTTATGGAAAATAAACAGATCAGAATAGAAATTATTTTTTCATTAAATGTTTTATTGGGAGATGATAGTAGATTGACAAGCAGTTGCAAGAGAAATTATATTAGGATTTTCAGTATCTTTTGTTCAGTTTTTCCCAGTGATAGCTCTTGCAAAGAGAGGAACCAGTCCTCCAACACATCAGTCTTTAGGGGATAAACAATGTTCAAACCACAATAGAAATCTGCTGCTGATGTCCACTTCCTTTTGTTGAACTTACATATCAACAACCTTTGCCTCCCATCAACCATCCTCTCCAAGCAGCCTCAGCCAACTACTAATAGAGTCTCTATCCGTGTGCTTTATGTCATTTCAAGAATGTTATATAAATGGAATCACACAGTATGTAACCATTTGGAATTTGTTTTTCACTTCACATAATTCTTGGGAGATACCTCCAGGTTGTTGTGTGTAACACAAATTTGTTTTTTATCATTGCAAAGTAGTAATCCACAGTATGGAACCATGGTTTGTTTAACTATTCATTGTTGAAGGACACTTGTATCGTTTCCAGATTATGGCTCTTGTGGGTAAAGCTGCTCTAAACCTTCTTTTCCTCTCTGTCTCTGTCAGTTTATCCAACTGTGGAGGCTTGTGTGTTTCTATGTTGCTGAAAGCTATGTCACTGGTATCTCAGATACCAGCAGAGCCTCCCATTGTGGACAGGTTTCAGCTGAGCTTCCAGACTAAAACAGACTAGGGCAGCTCACTCTCAAAACAATCATCCATTAAAAAACCTATTAATAGCAAAGAATCACTGTCAGACACAGTGCTAGAAAATGAGCCCCCTACGTAAGAAGGCATTTAAAAAACCCTGGGGAAGAGTTGCCTCCTCAAAGTAGAGTCTATCTTAATGATGGGAATGGAGTAGAACCCCTGGAACCTCCAGTTGCTCATGTGGCATGACTCGAAGAGAAAAGAAACACAATAGTTGCAATAATAGGCTCATATATAAAAAGGTTGCCTCCATGCACAGTGTCAGGTAGTGTTTGATCATGTTGCATATAGAGTCCCTATGAATTAGACCTAACTCCATGGCACTTAACAACAACAACAAATATCTTTCATCTTTAGATATTTTTATGAACATAAATCTTTATTTGTTTAGAATGAATGCCTAGGCATCCAACTGATAGTTATATATTTAGCATCTTTAAAGAAATTGTTGAAATTTTTTCCACTGTAGCGTATCAATTCACATTCCCATCAGCAATATATGAATGATCCAGATTCTTGACATTCTTATTGGTATGTAATTGTGTCATAAACTTAATTTTAGTCATTTTAATAATGTATAATGATAGCGCATTGTGAATTTATTTTACATTTCCCTGATGGCTAATGAGGGAACATTAGACATCATATTGAACACATTTTCATATACTGATTTTGTTGCCGTTGGGTGCTGTTGAGTCACGTCTAGGTTTTCTGTACATGCTAAAATTTTGGTTTCTGAAGCCATCTGGATTGGCTACGAATTTCAGTTCCACTTTTTATTATCAATGGCACTCTAGGTAATGCAATAAAACTTTTGTTTTCCTCTTCTGAGCTAACAGTAATAATGACTATCTGAAGGTGCTTGCAATAAATCACTTAGAATAGGGGAAATGACCCCCCACATAGAAACCATTGAATAAATATTTGTAGTAGTTATTATTATAATGCACAAAACATTGCAAATATTGCCAATTTTCTGAGTTCATCTTTGATTGGGTATTACTTAATTATATTTTAATATTGGCCTTTGAGGGTTTTCTGAGTATGGCATCCTTGTTTCAGGGTGCGAGGTATTATAAAGATATATTAACTTTTGAAATATATAATATGACCCTTGTTGTTGTTGTTGTTAGGTGCCATCAGGTCAGTATCCAACTCATAGCGACCGACCCTCAGAGGGTTTTCAATAGCAGATTGTTTCAGGATTGCCTTGGGAGTGGGTTGCCACGTCCTTCTCCCATTTTTACGGTGCTGGGAATCGAACTCGGGACCTCGGAGACGGCAAAGCAGTGCTCTAAAAACTGAGCTAAATCCCAGCCCCAATATGACCCTTAGGAAGACTATTTTGGCAATCTATGTGTACTGATAGAATAAATACTTCTGTAAAATTAGAAGCTTTTCTGGCATTTGACTTCTGTTACTGAAATGGTTAACTAAATTCTAAAATAGTTTTTGGTTCTGTCTGGCAGGAACCTTCCTTAAAGGACATCAAAGAAAGTGTGAAATGAACATAAGCATATTTTTATTTCACTTAAAAGTATATAAACACACACATTAAAAACACACACATCCATATATACATATATACTTTTGCCTTGTCAGGTGTTCTTAAGGGGAATAAAATTGTACATTTAATAAAATGGCTTGTAAGACTTTTAAAGAAGAATACATATAATCATGGGGGACTATTCTGAAGAGAGACCTTGTAGTAATTACATTCTCCATAAGTACTTATGGAACTAATTAAAAATTGAAATCTTATCAAGATTACTTGTTGAAATCTATTTGTCATATTCTGTGAGTTAACATAGCTCAGTAGTTGATTCCTTTATACTAACTTATGAATGGCAGCAATAATTCAAGAATGAAAGTTGAGAAATATTTGATAAATAGATAAGATGATATCTAATACTTTGTATCAAAGAAAATAACTTAATGGCTAAGTGCAAAGACTATAAAATACCCTTTTAAATTATCTAGCAATTTAATTTGTATTTTGCTTTTATTATCTGGAAAAATACATTAAATAACAACTATTCACCTCCCTATTCCAATTTGTTCTCATCAGTTAGGTCTAAAGGAAAATCCAAAGTTAATTTCAATGTATTAGTAGTGGTCAAGAGAGATCCATTAGGGAATTGCATTTGCAATTCTACAAATAATTGCATTGAAACCACTCCTCACATTGGTAGGATGTTTATAACTGGTATTCCCTTCCTAACAAGGTGACTTTTTTATTTCTCTTGTATCATGGTTAGCTCAAGACATAGAGAAGCACCAGGAGAAATATGATCAGAGAAATAGCAAAATGAAGAAAACATAGAGGGAAGCAGAATGAATGGGATTTCTGCTCTGCTTTAAACCAGTTTTGTGAACTTGAACAAAACAAATCAATATTTTTACATGTCAGCATTTCATTTGAAAAAATAAAATGGAATAAGAAAACACATCTCACCAAATTATCAGAATAATGCATATTAAGTACACAGAAGTCAGTTCATTATCAGAGCTTTCTAACAAATAGGATTATTGAAGAATGCAGTATAGCTGGGTGTGGTAGTACATGCCTGTAATCCCATTGACTGGGGAGGAGGATGCCAGAGAATCACCAGTTCAAGACCAGGGGCAGCCTGAGCAATTTATCAAGACTCTGTCTGAAAACATAAAAAAAAATGGGCTGGGGGTGAAGCTCAGTGTTAGAGCTCTTATAAAAGTTCGTGCAAGACCCTGGGATCAATCTTCAAGTACCTCAAAAAAAAAAAAAAAAGATGCAGTGAACTTTCTCACGTGTATTACCTTTTACTGAAATTATCATAAAGGGATTTATGCTTTAAGAATGGAGCTGGTCCAGTTAGGGTCAATGAGCCTCTACCCCTGATACTCACCTATGGCCAGTGTGAAAAATGAAACTAACTGAGATATTTATATTTGTGAACTGGGTATGTGTGTCACATATTTTTGCTTCAAATATTTGTTTTTCCACTTCTGCTGAAAAATCTAAATAGAAAATTAGAAATCTCTTCTCATTGATGTAATAGTGCCATTTTTATTCTTACCAAAAACAAGTATAAAGATGATTCTAGAGAATATAGTTGGGAAGTTGGTCATAGACGTGAGTCACCAGGTAAAATGGAAAGGAGACTGACTTACATTCATTCCAAAATGTTTGTACATAGTATCATTTCCTGAGTACCTTCAATGGAAGGAAATGAATTATCAATCATAGATTCCTAGGAAAATTAAATCTTCATGAAAATTAAGTTTCTTTCTTTCTTCCTTTTTTTTTTCTTTTTCTTTTCTTCAGGACTGGGGATGACAAGCATGATTTTGCAAATGCTCTTCCAATGAGACACACCTTAATCCTATTTTTTGCTTTCCTTATTTTGAGGCAGGCTCTTGCTAAGTTACTCAGGTGGCCTTAAATAGGTCATACCCGTGCCTCTGACTACTCAATCATTGGGGTTACAGATGTGCACCAACATGCCCTTCTTATTCTATTTTTTTTTAATACTAGAGATTTGTCTAGAATTTTTTCCCAAAGTATTTTCAAACAACACAGGTAAATTCACAGTAAATGAAATAAAGGAGCAAAAGCCTCCTTCACAGGAAAAAAATAGCATTTCAAACTGTGAAGTTGTGAAGACTATCATTCATCCGTACTACACTGGAGGACCACCATGTGTCTGTCAGTTTGCTGTACTGTGGGGACTTTTGTGTAGCTGTGATGCTGAAAGCTGTGCCACCAGTATTACAGATACCAGCTGGGTCTTCCATGGTGGACTGGTTTTAGCTGAGCTTCCAGACTAAGACAGACTATGGAGAAGGACTTGGCAGCCTATTCCTGAAACAATTAGCCATTGAAAACTCTATGAATAGCAGAGAAACACTGACAGATATAGTGCCAGAAAATGAGCCCTCCAGAATTTTGTCAGACCAATGAGGTTTGCATTACAAATACATTTTTTCACCAACATAAATGTCAACTTTATGCATGGAATTCACCAAATCAACATACAGGAAGCAAATGGACTACACTTGTGGAAAGAGATGATGGAAAAGCTCAATGTCAAAAGTCAAACCAAGACCAGGTATTGATTATGGATCAGACAATCAAGTGCTCATACACAGGCTCGAACTGAAACTGAAGAAAATTAGAATAAGTTATAAGAGCCAAGGTATGATCTTGAGTATATCCCACATGAGTTCAGAGATTACTTTAAGAAGAGATTTGATGTGTGCAGCACTAATGATAGAAGACCAGATGAGTTGTGGCATAATGTCAAAGATACCATTCATGAGGAAAACAAAAGATTATTAAAAAGACAAGAAAAAAAAGAAAAGACCAAATTATATGTCAAAAAACTCTGAAACTTCCCTTTGAGCATCTAGTAGCTAAAGTGAAAGGAAGACATGATGAAGTTAAGGAACTAAACTGAAATTTCAATGGGTGGCTCGGGAAGACAAAATCAAGTATTATGACATATACAAAGAGCTGGAGATAGAAAACCAAAAGGGAAGAATGTGCTCTTTTTTTTTAACTCCAGCTTAAGGAATTAAACAAAAAAAAAATTCAAACATCAAGTGGCAATAGTGAAGGATTGTGCAGAGGAAGTATTAAATGATGCAGGAAACATGAAAAGAAAGTGGGAGGAGTACACAAAGTCATTATGCAGAAAGAATTGGTGGGTGACCAACCATTTCAAGAGGCTGCATATGATCAGGAACTAATGATACTAAAAGATGAAGTGGAAGCTGCCTTTAAGGAATTGGTGAAACCCAAGGCTCCAGAAATTGATCGAATATCAACTGAGATGTTTCAAAGAACATGCAGCACTGGAGGTGCTAACTTTTTCATGCCAAGAGATTTGGAAAATAGCTACCTGGTCAACTGACTGGAAGATATTCATATTTGTGCCTATTCCCAAGAAAGAGGATCTCACCAAATGTGGACATTATCATATGATATCACTAGTATCACACACAAGCAACATACCAGAGCACTTAATTGTGCTCATGAGGTATCAGTACCTGGACCAGGAGGCAGTCTATTGAACAAACAGAACAAGGAAACACTGCCTGGTTTAATGTTAAGGAAGATGTGCATCAGGGCTGTATCCTTTCCTTGTACCTATTCAATCTCTAAGCGGAGCAAATAATCTGAGAACCTGTACTTTATGAAGAAAAATGCTGCATCATGTTTGGAGAAAGACTCACAGTCTGAGTTTTGCAGATGACACAACTCTGCTTGCTGAAAGTGAAGAGGTTCCATACATTTCCTGAAGAAGATCAAAGAACACAGCCTTCAATATGGATTGCACCTCAACAGCAACAAAACAAAAATCATACTACTGAGTCAGTAGGCAACTTCAAGATAAATGGACAAAAGGTGGAGGTTATCCAAGATTCTGCTTTACTCAGCTTCTACAATCAACACCTACAGAAGCAGCAGTCAAGAAAACAAAGACACATTGCATTGGAAAAAGCTGTTACAAAAGACATTTTTAAAGTGTTGAAAAGTAAAGATGTCACAGTGAAGACAAAGGTGTGCTTGACTCATGCCATGATATTTTAGATGGCATCATATGGTTATGAAACCTAGACTTTGAATAAGTGAGACAAGATAATTGATCTTTTGAATTATGGTGCTGGAGACAAATATTGAATATACCATGGATTGCCAAAAGAACAGACAGATCTATCCATCATAGAGGAAGCACAACCAAAGTGCTCCTTGAAAGCAAGTATGGTTAGGCTGTCTTACATATTTTGCACATGTCAGGAGGAACCAATCCCTGGAGAACGACATCATGTTTGGGAGAGTAGTAGGTCAACGAAAAAGGAAAACCATAAGCTAGATAGATTGACACAGTGTCTGTAGAAATGGGCTTAAACATAATAAATATCATGTGCCTGGCACAGAATTGGGTAATGTTTCGATCTGTTGTACATAGGATCACCATGAGTCAGACCCAACTCCATGGCACCTAACAACAACAACACAGGAGAAGAGGATCAGTCACCTCCTGGCCATAATATTTCTTAAGAAAGTGTTTCTTTGTTAAGGATAGTAAAAGCTCAAGAATTTTTTGTATGAAATGAGTATTTTGTTAAGCACAAATTTATGGAACTTCATGGGCCAAGATCTAGAAACATCACCCAAACTACTTTCTTTCCATGCCAATTCACTCTCTACCTCCTCCATCTCTACATGAACCTCCAAGTCACAGCCTTTTGCCATTAAATATAAGTCAAAAGCCTGAAATTTATTGCATAAAGGAAGAGGAAGGTGAATGTCACCTGAACAAATAATGAATACATCTTGATTGTCAAGTTAGGGTTTTCTTTGCAGTCTTATAGTTTAAAAATTTTTTAATGTGAAGAAAGATTTATGCATGTTAACATGCTAGTGCATAAGAAATAAATTTAAAAGTAAATGAAAAAATGCTCAAACTCATGGAGAGGCTCTCTGGAGAAGAACTTAATTATTTGATGAAATTAAGAACTCTTGTCAGGAAAAGATTTGAACAGTTTCCAAATGACTCCATGACAGTAAGTTTCCTTCCAGTGATTTGGGTTCATTCAGAAAGCTAAATTTCAATCTTATACTGCATCTAATAATCTTTAACAAGGCATTCCATTTTTTTTTCTCTCTGTACTGGATTATTGAATCCAGAGTCTCAGTTTGTAGATAATGCTCTACCATTGAGCTGCCCCGACAGCCCCATTTTTATTTTTTATTTTGAGACAGTATCTTGCTCAGTTATGTAAGCCCTCTCTGGCTTCAAACTCATGATCCTCCTTCATCAGCCTCCCAAGTTCCTGGGTTTATAGGCTCATGCCATAGCACTCAACTATTTCCTTTTCTTATAGCTCATCAAAAATGTTATCTGGCTGCTTTTCTCTCCCCTGTAAAAACTTCACGAAGTGAAAGAAATACTTGAATTAAATGTATTGGAAGTCTGTAGTCTTGTAGTAACCTTAAAATACGGAATTGACAAAGTACACAAATAATCCAATGTTAGACAGGCAGGAAGGATGAATCAAGTCAGCTTTCTCTCCACTGTCATATTGAAGGAGGAGGTGGTGAATTACTTGGGGAGTCAAGATGCTGGTGTAGGTCTTGATTAGTTATTGAGAAGGGATTGCACTCCATGAAATTGTGAGCATCTAGGAATTTCAGGCAGATTGAGGGTAAGGAGAAAGCAGAGGGCCTGGCTCCCTACTTCCAATTTGGAACTCTGGTGGGAAATTCCACGCAGGGTGCTCTGTGACAACAACAGAGCAGAAGTATAAGAGACAAGGTATTGGAGAAATCTATAAAGATAACACAAAAGAGAGCAAACGAGGAAATTCATTCAGAACTTGATCTAGCAGTGGAGTCAGTACCATGACTTCCTATGGTATAGGTACAAAGACAGGCAGCACCCCTCTTCTGGGTGGAGTTGTGCAATATTTGTGTATCTGTGACTGGTGACTTTGCTTAGATGTCCTCAAGTTTCATCTATGCTGTGCATATTGCAGAATGTCCTTCTTTAAGGCTGAATAATATTTCATGCATGTGGATTCCACATTTTCTTTATCCATTCTTCTGTCATTGGCTATGAGGATCAGTGAACTTTGTAGAATCAAGAGTGAAATGGCAGTTTCCAGAGGCTAGTGGGAAGGAGAAATGTGGAGTTACTAATTGTGTGCATAAAGTTTCAGTTCATCAAGATGAATAAGCTCTAGACATCTCCTGTGGAACAAATTAACTATAAATAATGAGTCGTACATTTAAAATTGGTTTACTGGTTAGATCATGTATTAAAGTATTACACACAGGAATCAAATACAATTTTTAAAAGAAGAGCAATTTGGTGGGAAATCTTTACACTGTGAAAATGGAAGCCTTCAAATATGCTCTGCTGAGACATCATTGCTATGGAGAAACTGGGGCTAATCCAACTCTTATTTTTACGTGAGTCATAGATTTTGAATTTTGAACTTCCTTCCCATATACACTATTTGAGATGAAAATTTATTATATATGTTACTGATATGTGTGTTCAAATGGATAATATGCTACATACACAATATCAGAAATTAATAGCTGCAACATAATAAAAAACTTAATTCCAAGAACATACTGGAAATAGAAATAATAAACATGGGTAACATTTTAAGGGGCAGGGGCTTAGCTCAGTTGATATAGGGCTATTCCACACTCTCTGAGGACTGAGGTTTATTCCCTAGCAATGCAAAAACAGAAAGAGGACATGGCTATCCACTGCCAAAGGAATCCTGAAATAGCCATTGAAAACCCTATGAGGGTCACTATGAATCAGACACAACTCCATGACACGGAACAACAACAACATTTTAAGATATACGACTGACAACCTGCACAGGAAACATAGGCTCCATTCTTATTTATAGAATATATATATATATATATATATATATATATATATATATATATATATATTACTTATTTACAGACAAGTTCTCTCTGTATAGCTCAGGCTGGTCTGAAATACACTATTTAGACTAAATTTGCCTTGAAGCCACAATCCTCAGCCCAGCCTCCTGAGTGCTGGGATCACAGGCACCCCTGACCACATCCAGCTCATTCATAGGAAATTTATTTCTAAAGATCATGAGCAAGCATGGGGCAGAATAAAGACATTTGAGAAATCTACTCCTTTCATGGCACTCAGATGAAGAGCCAGAAGCCTTGTGAGGTAGGGGCATCCTCTGACTTCAGAGCAGCCTTTGACACTTGCTCATGACCATCAATTCCAAGAGATGCCTGCCCCACACTCTGCTGTGACATGCACAGGAAATTCACTGGCACTGTATTACTCCACTAATCTAATGGAATACTGAGTAGCTGAAGTTTTATGATTAGATATATCAGCCCCACTGTGACTAATTACCTAAGATGTGATTTTTAAAATAATTTTATTTGAACATTTATGTTTCAATGGCTGGCCAGTTGCTGCCACATCTTTCCATTTTTAAAGGAATTGTAAAATCTGCATTTCCATATAGTTGTTGTTATGGTTAGGTGACATCAAGTCAGTGCCCAACTCATAGCAACCCTATGTACAAAAGGTGAAACACTTGTCAGTGCTTCTCTGCTATTCATAGGGTTTTCAATCTAGCACCTCATGTTCCCAGGCAGTCTCCCATCTAAGTACTAACCAGGCCCTATCCTGCTTAGCTTCCGAGATCTGATGGGATTGATGCAACAGTGGTATGGCTGCAGGCATTTTTCATATTATAGCTGTCTATTTTAAAAGCTGCCACTCTCTACATGGTGGTAAAAATTTAAAAAGAAACAGATACCAAAATGTTTGCATAAGACATTTCTAGTACTCCTTTGTGACCTCAAATCTCATTTTAAGCTGAAATAATATTTTTGCTCTTCTTGAATAGAAAACAATACATTTAAACATATTTTCTGAAAAATAGTTATTTAAACTCTCATGTACTGTAATCAATAGGTAACATACTGTATATAGTCAATGAATTTCTAATTCTAACAAACAAAATACCTTGTATGGAAGTTCTATTTACCTCTAGGGTTATCTGAGATTTTCCTTTTGTTGAAATATATGCTACTAATGTCATGGCATGGGCTGGGATTTAGCTCAGTTGGAAGAGCGCTGCTATGCAGTCTCTGAGGTCCCGAGTTCAATTCTTCGTACCACAAAATGGGAGAAGGACCTGGCAATCCACTCCCAAGGCAATCCTGAAACAGTCAGCCATTGAAAACCCTATGAGGGTCGCTATGAGTCAGATACCGACTCTACAGCACCTAACAACAACAACAACAACAACAACAACAACAACGTCATGGCATATCAGTTACTAGAAGATAAGGCAATGTTCTAAACTCATCTAAAAATGTTACCAAATTATAATTTTTACATCCCGTTGGTTTTTAACATAGCTCTTATTTCTTAATTTAAAAAAACTCAAGATATTAAAATTTTCACCCAAATTCAAAAAGCATGTATATAAATCATGTTCTCTTGAAAATATATCTATATGTTAAGATGGATAAATATTAAAGTGTTCTATTTTATATAAAATATGTATAGATAATTGGTTCAAAAGAATGGACTATTTCAAGTGATTTTTAAAACCCATCTTGCCTTACAGTGAACTCAATGCATTAAAAAGTAATGCACAGCTAGGCATGGTGGTGCATGGCTGTACTCTCAGCCCAAGGGAAGCCGCAACAGGAGGATCGCAAGTTTGACGCCAACCTGGACTACAATGCACAGCAAGTTCCAGGCCAGTCTGGGCTATGTAGGGAGACTCTGTTTCAAAACAAACAAACAAAAGCATAAACATATTACTATATAAAAAGAGCTTGGTCTTGCCACACAATAGTCAATATTATAAGAGTTTCAACTCTGTACTAATTCAATACAGTACCAATTAAAATTTCAAAAATATTTTTAAATTTACCTTGTATCTATGTTGTTTTCTTGATACAAGTTTGACAGCTTGGAGGTTTTTGTTGCAAAATGGAACAAATAGAATCTTGAATATCTCTTGTTTAATATCTGTTATTTCCTTATTAGTCATTATTGAAATCCAATTTTTTCTTTTCTTTTACCCTTCTCCTTTTCTCCACCTCTTCTCCTCTCCCCTCCCCTCCCCTCCCCTCCCCTCCTCTTCTCTTCTCTTCTCTTCTCTTCTCTTCTCTTCTCTTCTCTTCTCTTCTCTTTCCTCCTCTCCTCTCCTCTTTTCTTTCTCTTCTTTCTTTCTTTCTTTCTTTCTTTTTCTTTTCAGTACTTGGAAGTTGAACCCAGGGCCTCTAGTATGCTAAGCAAGTGCTCCACTGCTGAGCTCCACCACAATCCCATTTTTAATTTTTATTTTGAGACATGGTCTTGCTAAGTTGGACAGGCTGCCTCTGGCCTTGAACTCTTATTCCTCCTCCTTCATCCGCCTAGGTGGCTGGGATTACAGGTATGCACTATGGTGAAATGAAAATATGAGATGAAAATATGTTTTAAATGAACCTTTAGCTACGGATTTTAAAGTTCTGGAAAATAATTGTATGGGAAAAGACAAGAACACCTTGAAAAAGAAGAAATTTTCTGTAAAAGGAAAATTTTCAGTAAGTTTTCAGTAACAGTAATGTAAAATTCCATATTAAACATTAACAGAGAAGACAGTACTCCCAACAACTCGGGAGGCAAATGCAGGATGATCGCCAGTTCAAGTACAGAGGCAGCCTGTGTAAATTGACAATCAAATTACAAAATGAAAAAAAATGGGCCAGGAGTTCAGTTCAATTTTAGAGCACCTGAAAAGTGTGTGCGAAAACCTGAGATCACCCCCTCACATACCACAAAAACAAAACAAAACCGTAATTAAAAGTTTTAAGTAAGAACTAAAGTGATTTAAAAAATCAGAGCTTAGCAGATGTGGGCAAGCAGGATGCGAGCAGAGAAAGGCTTGAGGAAATGATTAAATTGTATACATGTGTTTGAAACACTCAGTTTTTTCTGGGTTTCGCCCTTCATTCCACCAAAAGCATTCTGAAAGAAAGATTATTTTTAATCATAAAACCAAGTTTGTTTTCATTAGCTCTGTACTCATTATTAACAAAGCACTGGTAATTTTATTAATTTACCATATAGGTGTTTTTGAGTTAGCTTTGCTGGAAGATTTCATTAGGAAGCTCAGATAAGGATATTAAAATCCACTTAATAAATACCTTTGAGGCTATTAATCTAAGCCAAAATATTCTCTCTGTGAAACTTTCCCTCCAGTACATGCACATAAAAGTGAATTCTTAAAGTCTCCCAAATATACTAATGTTCCTGCTGGTCTGAAAGTGACCTTCCCCACTCACCTGTAAGGCTGGGAACCTAATAAGTCAATTTTGGCTCACTTTTCCACAATGGCTTGTGAGCACTGTTCTGTAAAATTAACGTGCTTCGAAAAGGTCTCTGATTGTGCCTGATTAAATGATTGTCATTCTTAGTATGGCATTCCAGGTTAGTATATGTATTACACACACACATCTTAAACCAACATGCACACAAACAACACACACACAAATATATATATATATATATATATATATATATATATATATGCACATATGCACACATGTATGTGTTTTAAATGTAAATATACTGTATAATGTACATAGGACTTTTATAGCCATAACATTACATTATAAAACAAAGCTATAAAAACATATAATTAAAAGATAAAATCCAAAAAATAAAAAGGCAAATTTGAAATGCTGCTGAATCTCACTAATCATTGTGAGGAAAAGTAATTGAGACACAAAAATCATTGTTTCACTTTTCAGACCTGAGAATGATGACAAAGTTCTGTACTATCTGTCTGTAATATCAGAATTCTTTTTCCACTTACAGAGAAGAATTTGGCATATGTTGTTGTTGTACATATCCAGTTGTTAGAGCAAACTCATTTAGGGGCAAGAAATTCTTTCAGTTTTTATTCTTTTTGTGGGATATATTTTAAAAATGAACATATACTCACTTTAACATTGAAAGTACTAATATAGATCTAATAAAATGCTAACAAAATGAGAATGCGTGAATTACTAACATTGATACAATGAACTCCAAGCATGCAGTCCTTGTAAGTACAAGTCTTATATTTCCATTCTTCTATAATCCTATTACTTACATCATTGTGACTATTATCTATGTCAAAGAAGGATTGCACCTATTGGCTTTTCAGTTGTATATATTTAAAGTGTAGAACATGATACTTCAATATACTTATCTTGATATATCCATACATAATCAAGTGATACTTCAGTCAAACAAATTATCTTACTCAACATCTCATATAGTTACCGTTCTCTTTCTTTTTTTTATTTGTTTGAAGTAAGAATATCTAAAATCTACTACATTGGCAAAGTACAATTATATAATGTATTATTACTAACTTTAATCCTGTTGTACATATTAGATCTCTAGACTTACTTATCTTACAAATTACTGCTTTGTGCCTTTGGATTTAAGACTTAAAAGCAGCAGCCTACTCCCAAAACAATTAACCATTGGAAACTCTATGAATAGGAAAGAAGTACTATCAATTGTAAAGTAGGAAAATGAGGCTCTCAGATTGGAAGGCATCAAAACATGCCTGGGGAAGAGTTGCCTTCTAAAGTAGAGTCGACCTTAATGACAAGAATGGGACAAAGCCCCTGAAACCTCTATTTGCTCATGTGGCTCAACTAAAAATGTGAAGAAACACAGTAGTTGCAACAATGGGCTCAGAAAAGATCGTGTACATGGCAAGGTGTCAGGTTGTGTTTCATTCTGTTGTAAAAGGGTCGTTATGAATCAGACCTGACTTGATGTCACCTACCAACAACAAAAATTGAAGAAGAAAATTTGTAGAGTATCTACTCAGAATACATCCATTTATTTTATCAGAAATGCCAGACACAAAATATTGCTCCTCTTTGGATAATAGTCTCTTTTTGGCCTCCATGTTCTTCTTAGATGATCACATTTTGTAGTTGCCACAACACTGTTATATTGACTAGATTGTGAGAGATTCTCCAAATTCAGCATCGCAAGCAAAGACTAAGAGAGAGGTGGCATATCTAGGGCAATAGTGATGGTAAGGATGTTAAGCTTACTAAGAAATCATAGATCTTTCTAATATTCACTGAATCTTAGAGAAAATGGTGAAGATGTGGCATTTACCTTAGTGACAAATGAATAAAGGGAAAAGATCAAAAATAAAATAAAATGTTTAATTGAAACTTCAGGAGAATGGATGTTGTAAAACTGTTTCACCAAGGGTGTGCTCCTTGCATATCAATGAAGGAACTCACAAATGCACACATTATTTGCCCAAGCTATTTGTTGAAGGACATTCATCTTCTGGTTATACCAGGTAAAACTCATTTTTTTCTTGCTACTTCTGGGTTTTTGTTTTGAGGATGTGAAATAAAGCCACCATTATTTAGAATTCCATACCATAGCTCAAGGAAAGTCATCCCTAAGGAAAACTTTTTAATTTTGAAAGAAGCCTACCATTGAAATGTCATCTTTTTGCAATAAACCATTGACAGCAGTTGAAGTGATTTAAACTGGCATTCAAAGAATAATTCAGGAGAAAGACGAGTTGGGTTTTATATAGACACACTTTAGTGAGATTATAAAAAAAATTGTCAAAAATGATATTACAGCTTAAAGTTTTAATTATGTAGAAATAAAAATCAAAACCTAGATCATCTGTTCTAGTAGTGCTGGGAAATAGTTCTTGTCTGATAGAGTGATGGGTATTCTAAAAAATTTTAAATACACAAAAATACTGCAGAATATTTGGTAGATAAAAAGAGAAAGCTTCCTTGAGGGAAAAATATAGAAGATATTTGAAAATCCCTCATTGTAAGGAATTCTTACCCTTCAAAATGGGCAATTTTATAATGAGAGAAGTCAATATAATTTTGCATGTTCTAAACACTATATAAACCTCAATTTCCTCTTGTCCGTGAGGAAATGTCACCAATGCTAAAGCAAAAACAAAAATTAAAATACCAGTTTTGAGGAGTTAGAAATCCTATAACACACTAATAAAAAATATTTACTTTCCAACTGAGACTGCCTAACATGTTCCCACATAGGCTTTCTTTCTTCCTTGATTTTACTCAGTTTGGAATCAATTCTCTTTACTCATCTTGGATATTATACTTCTAGTGTGTCGAGAAATCTCATTTTTGTTTATTTTTTTCAGTAAGTCAGTCTGAAACAGAAATCAAAAGGTCAACATCTTGAACAAACTTTTCTGATTTTTTCCTCAATACATTTTGACAATTTTATTATCTTTCTTCTTATCCAATATAAAAGTATGTCTCTCATAGCAACTTTTGTGGAGTGTACAGCTGCTTGGTGAACTATTCTTGATAAAAACAATTTTCCTTGGCCAATCCAAATAAATTAAGATAACATTACTTATTCAGGAAGTAAAACAAAGACATCAAGTTGTCAATAACATCCTTCTATGTAAATAGCTAATATCTATACCATAGTACTTTCCACTTTCAGTATTATGTTCTTGCGCACCAGATCACTCATGCATTTTCAGAAACCAACTACTGATATGTATGATTTGAAAAAGGTAATCATTAACATGCAAATGATAAGATTAACCTCCTTTTCTAGTGTGTGTGTGTGTGTGTGTGCTTGTGTGTTTGTGTGTGTGTGCATGTAAAAGTGCTCATGTCTGTGGGTGTCTTCAAGGTAATAATAGGTAAATATACTTTTCAGAATTTTCTCCAAAATGTTTTTGTAGCTAAATATAACTTGAACTTAATTTAGTCTCATATATCCCCATTAGTTAATTTTAAAATCTGTATTTAGTCATAACATATAATATCTGTATTATCTTCTATTCTGTATTTTATTATGCTCTTCTAACTACTGAATTACTCTCATTCTTTGAAGACATTGAGTTCTACTTCACAATATTTTCATACTATTTTAACAGCCTCTTTAGATCCCAAGATTAAGTTTTTTCTTAACCTCCTCATTTCTTTTTTCATTTTTATACTTTTTAGTTATCACACAAATTAATGGGATTCATTACCTCATTTTTCATGCATGCATATCATTGTGCATTGATCATGTTCACCCCTAATTACTTTCTCCTGTTCCTTCTCCCATGTCCTGCTTAAACTCCTCATTTCTAAAGATTGCCATATGCTTTTCTCTTTAGCCTCTTAGTATCTTTAATATTGAAAGCTGACATCACGTAAAATATATCAACTTCTAAAATAATATCTACTATCATATTGTGTCCCTGAAATATTTCATTCCCCTTGGCTTCTTATCACCACTACAGTGGATATTCAAGAATATCAAATATTCTGTCCTTAAACTTCTGTCACTTCTTTCTATTAGCAAGCCCTTTTTCTTTTTAATAATTTTCTAGTGGGTCAAGATACAATAGTCAATTGCTTCAACTGATTTTTTACCAATCTTGGCAACAAGCTTACCTAAATTGCCTGCCTGCACACCTCACATGCATGGATGAATGGGTACATAATCACACACACTCATACACACACACACTCAAAGTGAATGCCCAGCCCTGGATCAATCTGTTCCATGTCTATACTTTTAAAACCAGATTGCTTCTGGTCCTTGAAATAAATCCACAAAACCCTGCAAAAGACATAGCTAGACATTTATACCCTCCAATATACCTTATAAGCTCTGCTCCCTAAATTTAAAGTAGTTATCGATTAACTACTTTCTTCAGAATAGTACTTTCCATATGTCTCATTTTGATAGAATACTATACTTTCTCCTTCAAATAGAGGGATTTGGATGAAATTTTAATAAATCTTATCAAATGATTTCTAGTTCTTTAGGTAAGATTTTCAAAAATTGTCTCGCCAAGTGATATCTGGTTCCCATCATTCTTAACTGTTGTTGTTGTTGTTGTTAGGTGCCGTCGAGTCAGTATCTGACTCATAGCGACCCTCATAGGGTTTTCAATGGCTTGACTGTTTTCGGGATTGCCTTGGGAGTTGGTTGCCAGGTCCTTCTCCCATTTTCAAAGTCCTTTAATTGAGTCATCTTTTCTACCAAAATTAATGTGCTAACTAGCCACTCAGCAGAAGAGAGATCAATCCACTGAATTTCTGGTTTGATATTACACCTCCCTCCTTTAGAACAACTTTCCACTATCTACTAAATCTCCATTTTAATTCATGTTTTCATACCACTATTAAACATAATATATACTAAAATATCTTAATGAAGACACAGATATGAACATAATGATCGGTATTATTTCTGCTTTCTCTTGGCCTTGGCTTTAAATTTCTTCTAGTTTGATTTTTCTGCTTTTACTTTTCACTAGCTATCCATCCCAGAACTCTTGAGTACTTATCCATCTATATGAATGAAAGATTAACTTGGTTATCGTAGGTGATGATTGCATCTCTTTTGCCATTATGTTGATTCAATTGCACAATAGATCTCCCCATAAATGAAGGAATTAATATACAATACCTGTGTGTAAGTGAAGGATCTTTACAACATTTATGGCATTGTGCTCTTTTTCTCTTTTAACATCAGCTGTTGTTTGGTGCCAAACAACATCAGCCTTTTAATGATTTCTAATTTTCTTAGATTCATACTATGTACATTCCATGGCATAAGTTGTTTAAAAACTTTGGGTAAGAGACCTATGCCTTTTGTCTAGTGCCATTCTTTTTACAGGTCTTTAAAATAACATTTATTTTTTAAGTCAATATGTGCATTACAGGAAACAAGAACACAAACAGCAAAGAACCAAGTCATCCACAGTCACAAACAGTTCATTTTGACCTCTCCTCCAAGGTCCTGTGCATGTACATATGGTATTCCATTTTATGTAACTGAGCTCATACAATACATGTCAGGCTTCTCTGTACATAGTAAGTATTCACGAATTCTAAATCCCAAAGCTATAGGACTATTTTAGTAACCAAGAGTACAGTACACCAACTCAATCTGTTCAAAAAAAAAAAAAAAAAAGAACTGTCATCCTCCTTTCCTTGGGGAAACATTTCACTGAAGACAAAAATGGTAACATGCCTCTAGTTGGAAGTATTTGCAGAGCTACAATTAAAATACTGCATTCCCTTAATGCTCAATTTAAAGTGAGTTATAAAGCAACAGAATACACTAAGCATTTCTGGGAGAGTTCATGATCAGATCTGTACAATTAAACTACTAAGAAGGTGTGTTCCCACTGAACTAGTGTATTCCTGTGGTACAGATCAGTTGGCGGACTGCTCTGAGGCCCTGGGTTTGATCCCCAGGACTGCAAAAATGGGAGAACCTGGCAGTCCACTCCCCAAAATTTCATCTATCAAAACCCCTATGAGGCACTGTATGAGTCACACTCCACTTTATGGCACCAAACAACAGCAACAACATGACCCAGTAAGAAAGACTGGCATCAGCTATAACTGGACAATGGGTGGAGGAAAACCACAGTCACAGTAGGAACAATCTGTGAGTTTTCTATGGCACTTATTAAGGCGACGTTGAAATTTTCAGGACTCTATAAATAGCAAGGTCCACAATCCAGGCTTGATATAATAAAACATGTGGACTGGCAACACTGAGAGACAGCTGCAGAAGCTCACCTATATTTACTATCAGATGCTTTGAGGACAGGAAATGTAAGTTCCACCAAAAAAACAAGCTCCTGAACAGGAGTTAATGACAACTACTTTAGAGGGGCACCACTAAATCTGTCAAAGGAGTGAATTTATACACCAGCAAGATCTTATAATTTAAATAAATTGAAATGTAATTTAAAATAAGAAGTCTAACATGCACAAAGCATTGAAAAAAGAACATAAGAAAAGGGCAAGAACAAGATGATGTGGAAAAGGGTGTCTTCCAAAAGGAATCAAATAGAAATTCTGTAAGTGAAATATAGAAAGGAAAAGAAATCAAGTGAATAGACAAGCTCAACAGGAAAACAGACATTCAGGAAGAAAAGATAAACAGTGAATGATATGTTGATTTTTATATTTATTTAAAAATGTTTTGACCACCTACAGTGTATGAGGAAAGGTAAGAATCTGTTGTTGTAGCAATTACACAGCAAAGGAGGAGACAGGAAGTAAATAAGTATATATTATACTGGCCCGTCACATGTCTGTCAGTTTGCCCTACTGTGAGTGCTTGCGTATTGCTGTGATGCTAAAAGCTATGCTACCTGTATTACAGATATGAGAAGGATCTGCCATAGTGGATAGGTTTCAGCTAAGCTTCCAAACTAAGACAGACTAGGGAGAAGGACTAGGGAGAAGGTCCCAAAACATTTAGCCCTTGAAAATTCTAAAATAGCAGAGAAACACTTTCAGATATAGTGCCTGAAAATAAGGCCCCCAGGTTGGAAGGCACTCAGAAGACTACTGGGGAAGAATTGCCTCCACAAAGTAAAGTCTACCTTAATGACAGGAATGAAGTAAATGCCCAGGGATCTCCATTAGCTGATGTGGAATGATTCTAAATGTGGGGGAACAACTGTAAACATCCATTAATAATTGAATCTTGGAATGTATGTAGTATGAATCCAGGAAAATTAGAAATCATCAAAAGAGAAATGGAGCGCATAACCATCGACATTCTAGGCATCACTGATCTCTCACTCTTACACACACACACACACACACACATACACACACACACACACACACACACTCATCCACAAAACAAACAATATTTCTGAAAAGTGTCATCTTTATCCATGGAAGGTGATGAAAAACTGTATAAAATATATCCCAGAAAATCACACCCAACAGGTTTTCTCAAATGTACACAAATGACATAAACAACTAATTAAAAAATATATGTTAAATTGTTTTTTAAAAGCTGATACTTTATGGCCTCTTGAAAGAAAAGTACCTGTTGCCTGCCAAAAAGTGAATTTAACTGTCCTCTTGGTGAAAAATATCTCTGCGGCAAAATACAGATGGTAACAAAACTTTCATATCTAGTAACTTTAGGCATTTTTGTTGTTAGGTGCTCTTGAATTGAGTTGAATTTATAGAGACCCTCACAGGGTTTTCAACGGCTGATTATTTCAAGATTGTTTCAGGAGTGGGGTACCATGTCTTTCTCCTGTAACTTTAGGCTTTAAGTTTAGGAAAAACTAAAATCTCCACTTAGATCTTGACATAATTTCAATGAACTTATCTTACTTTCTGTCTTGCTTTTTCTCTCACACACACTCTTTCTCTATCTGTATGTATTTGTGTAAAGAGAGGGGTGTGTGCAACTTCACGCAGTTGCTGATACAATGAAGAGATTCAGTAATTGAAAGATAATTGAATGGATAGGGGAAAATAAAATACACTGAATATATTTTGTTTGGAATCTCATTACAAATAATATTGTTGAAAGTGGGTTTCAAATTTTTATATGATCAAAGAAGCATCTTAGTTTAACATTTTCAGACAGTTTTTTTTTCTTTAAAATTTGTCACTTATTTCTCAATAATGCTTTGATAGGAATTTGTTATTTACCTACATTATCAGGGTGATTTCAAGTGAAGGAGAATGTGAACTTTCTTCTAGAGATGAAATTTTTCAGGTTAAATGCTCTTGCTTTGGAATTGTTCCAAAAGTATCAAGCAAAAATATTGTAAGTACATTACACTGAATTTTAAAAAGGATCTAAGTTTGATTTTTTTTAAACTTTCCTTTTCAGAGAATTTGTGCTTTCTGTCGTTATATTTGGCAAAGTCTCAGCTAGATTAAAATATCTTAACAAAAAATAATAGATATTCACATCTGAGGATAAAAATTATTGGTATATCTTTTCTTTCCTCTTGGTTCTTTTTTATTTTAATTTTCTGTTGGAAATTTTCATTAATCTTTTCCAGTCATCCAAAACCCCTCTCCTGCTTAGCTGAGTAGAATTGCATGTAAAATCTTGGCTCTATCACTTTATATTTCTTCCTTTGTGTGTACCACAAATATGGAACAATATTTGTTTTAGTGCAAATCATGAAAAGATTAATGAAGTGAATATTAAATTCCTAGTCAATTGTTTAAGCTGATGAAGACCAGAATTTACTTTGAAATAATGCATTTGGTTCGTTTTAAATGGAAAGTTTAAATATTATAAATTATCATTGAAATATAACACATATATTAACATAGAAAAGTGTTTATCCACCTTATTTTTTGCTCCTCTAAAAGTCCTATGCACAGAAAGTCATCTTGTCAGAGATTATTGTTTCTCTAATTATTCTGCTAAACTGATATGCCTGGAACACAGACATAACATGTCTCCACCGGATTTAATAGAAAAATTGAAAATGTTCTATTTAATTGAAAATTGGGATTACATGAAATTAAAAAGATTTTGCCCAGCAAAGGAAATAATTAATAGACTAAGGGGAAGGCCCACAGAATGGGAGAAAATGTCTACTACCTATAAATCTGACAGAGGATTAACATCTAAGATATATAAAGGACTCAAGAAATTAAATACCAAGTAACAAATAACCCAACAAATAAGTGGGTAATGGAACTGAACAGTCAGTTCTCAAAAGAAGAAATACAAATGGCAAGTAAACATATAAAAAAATGTTCAACATCCATAGCCATTAGGGAAATGCAAATTAAAACTAAACTGAGATTCCATCCTCCCCGCCCTCCCCAGTCAGAAGAGCTAACAACAACAAAACAAACAAAAATGAATGCTGGGTGAAAAGCAACATTTGTTCACTGCAGGTGGGACTGTAAATTAATGGTACCAATATGGAAATCAGTATAGAAGTACCGCAGAAAACTAAAAATAGAATTACTACATGATCCAGCTATATCATTCCTTGGTATATACCCAAAGGAAGATAAGTCATCATACCATAAGGACACCCACACTTCCATGTTTATTGCAGCACTCTTCCAAAACACAAGAATTTGGAATCACCTGAGATGTCAGTCAACAGAGAATTAAAATTTAAAAGTGTGGTATACATATGCAATGTAATATTATTCAGCAATGAGAGAGAATGCAGTCGTCATTTGCAGTAAAATGGATGGAACTAAGATCATTTTAAATGAAATAACTCAAAATGAAAGACAAATACCACGTTTTCACTCATATATGGGAACTAGAGAGACCTTAAATAAAATATATATGTGTGTGTATAAATATATATACACAATATATAAGTACATATATATATATGCACACACATATACATACATACATACATACATACATACATGTATACAATTTTATACATCTAAGTTTGGGAAATAGAAGAGGAACCATCAGGTGGTTGATTGGACAAGTGGGAAGGGGTGGGAGAGAAGCATAGGGGGATAAAGAAGAAGAAAACGAGCACAAAATATAGTATTCAACTTCACAAGAATCCCATAATTAATCTCATTAAGCTACATGCAATTTGAAAAATTGTATTGTACATTATAAGAATGCAAAACTATCCCTACATGTTAATCAAAATTTCTTTGTAAACTGTTTAACAAGACGGAAGTGTTAGCCAGCCTAATTTGACAAATGCACTCTGTATGTATGAACTGAATTATTATTGTATAGCCTATTATTGGGCTGGGTTTTAGCTCAGTTGGTAGAGCACTGCGCTACAGTCTCTGAGGTCCCGAGTTCAATTCCCAGCACCCCCAAAATGGGAGAAGGACCTGGCAATCCACTCCCAAGGCAATCCCAAAACAGCCATTGAAAACCCTATGAGGGTCGCTTTGAGTTGGATACCGATTCGACGGCACCTAACAACAACAAGCCTATTATTATGTACAGTTAAAAATACTAATGAAAAAGTTTTGTTTAAGACATTAGTTTGCTCTACAGCTCTTTTAGTTATATTCTATTCCATTTTTAATTTATCAGTTTCCCCTCCATTTCACTATCAATTTCTGAGAGAATCGAGAGAATGTAGTTTTTCCTATTCTCTAACAGCCTAAAGAGTATTATGCAAGGTATAAAATCCTAAAGCATGAGACTACTCCTCCCTCATTCAAATTCTGCAGTTATATTTCCACATGATGCTTCTCATTAGAAATAGTTCATGACCTTCAGATATTTTCTATCAGTATATTAACTCAAGTTTGGAAATAACAATTTGTCTAGCTTTGCTTTTCCCACAGGATTGATCTTGTAAATAATTAACGCCCAATAACTACTGTAGAATTGACTTGAATCTTCCTTCTGAAGTCCCTTGACTCCATTGAACTTTTGAGAAGCAAGAACTGGGTATTCAACATGATAGAAAGTTCAAAGATATTTTCACTGTGTTGAGTGTGTAAGTCTCTAGATTTTGCTTACAAAAATCTAAGCACTACAAATAAGAAAAGTTGAAAAAATTCAGAAGACAATAATAGTAATAATGTTTTAAGTCAGCTAAAATATAATGAGTACACATTCTTTACCTGGAACTGGTCTCAACTCTTGTCAATTACTAGTTCATTTAGTTTTGGAACACGTTTTATCATGCATGATATGAGAATAATCTCTCTTTTATAGATGAAGAGGTTAAGCCTTACCCCAGGTCAACAACTACCAGCAACATCCCCAGAACTTAAATCCTGAAATTTTGACTTCAAAGCTGGTACTTAGCTTTTCCACCAGTTTGTCCTATACTTATGGGAAATTAGGTCCAGAGAGAATAGACTCACTATTGCAATAGTTTTAATTTGTAGAACTCTGTATGATTTTGCTGATTCAGATTTTAATGAAATTTCCTTTTTAAAAATGTAAATGAAAGCTAATGTGTTAGCAGCCTGTGTATGATGGTATTGAAGATGGAAATGGGATATGTAAATAAAGGGCATAATCACCTGAAAATGCAATTCTAACACATTCCACTGTGGTGTCTGATCCCGTAAGACCTCAGAAGCTAAGCAGTGTCAGACCTGTGTGGGAGACTGCCCAGGAACACCAGGAGTTGTAGGCTTGGGAGAAGGACCAGGCAACCCCCTCCCAAGAAACAATCAGCCATTGAATACTCTATGAAAATCAGAGAAGCACTGACAATAGTGTTTCATCTGTTGAACATCGAGTTGCTATGAGCTGGATACCAACTTGATGCCACATAACAACAACAAGCATATCATATGAATGATAATATCAGAACACATGATATATTTCAAAGCACTTCTTCCCTAGTCTTTCAAGTATCACGCTATGCTAGAGTAAATCATACTTTATTTTCATAGAGAGACATTACTTGGAAATTATCACCAGACATTTTATTCCTTCCTTAATTATTATGCTTTGCTCTTTATATTCAATTGTTAGAATTGCTTACTGTTTTCTGAATGCGGGCATTTAAGTACTTAATACTTTTTTAGAACCAATTCTTTATGCTCTCTCCTAACCTCTGAAAACACCCATATGGGGCTCTAGACAATAGCAAACAGAAACGTTGGTGAATAACAAGATAATTTTATCACCCTTACCTATAACATCTCATGCCCGTAAGTATTTTGAGGTAGAATATGAAAATCAGTGAGAATTCATGGTTCTAAATGACTTTGCAATTTCTTACTTCCTATGTGATTTTAGTTAAGTCATTCTATATCACTGAAGCTATCCATTAATTTGGATGGTGGCAAACATAAAGCCTATATTATACTTAAATGCATTAATCCTTATGCAAATATTTGGCAGTGTCAAATTTTATACAAAATATTCACACCTTTGGTTGTTAGGTGGTGTTAACTGGTGTCTGAATCATAGCAACTGTCATAGAGTTTTCATTGGCTGATTGTTTTGGGATTGCCTCAAGAGTGGATTGCCATGACGTTCTCCCATTTTTGTGATGCTGGGAATCGAACCCGGGACCTCAGAGACTGCAGCAACACTCTACCAATGGAGTTAAGTCCCAGCCCCATTCATACCTTTAGAATTATATTTATTTTTTCTACCTTATATTTGATTCACAGTACTAAAAATTGATCAAGAACAACTTATACATTTCTTTACTAAGACAGCTAAAATTATAAAGCAGAAATATATATATTTTCATGTTAGCACTCCATAAATACCATATATATGGCATACACTCACCCCCCCACACACACATTCAACATATTTGTAAGTACAAATATGTACTTAGACATACACATAAAGAGAAAGAAATGGCCTCTTTGGATGCTTGTACTTTGCTACATTTTTAATATACATGAGTCTAATTTATTCAATAGCATTTTTATTTGCATTGTACAAATGTAAACGTCAAAGGCTCGTGAATTTCCCAGTGGTAAGGAGGGGAGATGATGCGGTTCTGACTCAGGATTTGAATAAAGGAGTGAAGGATAAGGGTCAGTTTGGCCAAATTTGTACTCAAGAATATCTGCTACAAAACCCCAGCCAGTTTCCCATGAGTTTCCAAGCTGCCTGAAGTCCTGCTGTCTGGTTTTATATGCATTGTTTATGAATTTCTTTTGCCATTGGCTTTTAAATCAATATTACTTTAGACTATAAGCACAATATAGGGATTGATGAGTTATATCTTTCCATTGTTTTGATTTCTCTACTTCTCTGAATATTGAGATTTATGTTAAATCATACTTTCTATCGACAGCAGCTAAGTGGATTTCTAAGATAAACATGGTCACTTCTCTTAGGCATAATGTATTCATTTGCCTTATGTCTTTCTTCTTACCATTTACATACTAGATAATGCAGAGCATATTGACTTCCTATTTTGGAAGGTCAATGTATGTGTTAAAAACTATCACCTAAGGGTGAATTTTAGTAATGGTATCACAATGATATAGATTTATGGAATTATAATATTGGTAAACATCAAGTTTTGATTACTGGGAATCAGTATTTGAAATTGTGATTTTATAGTATATTTTAAATATTAGCATTAATCAACAAAGATCTATTTTGAGATTCTAAAGAAAAAAGACACCTGCATATCACAGGTCATAAACCTGTGTAAATAAACCACTTTAGATGTATTTAACTTTTTAAATTTAGTAGCCCAGGGACTCATCTCTGCATTCCATGAATATAAAGAACTCCCATCATGTTTAGAGCTAAAGTTAGTTCTATTTTTACCTCCTGATACCATCGATACTAAATAGTTTTAGAAAATTACAAGGCATTTAGGAGAAATAAATCATGTATATCCTGCGGTGTGTTCCTATGAGATAGCATTTCTCAGGGGACTCATGCCACATCTTGCAATCCTTGGCTATAACATGATCCACAGCCATTAAATATTAAACGCTTAATGCTCTCTACATATCTTTATAAAAATTAGGCATGATTTACTCTAGGGTAGTGGGATATCTAAAAGACTACTTTTCTCTCTAACAACCGAAGGGACATTTGAGCAAAATGTTTAATTTTATATTTCTGCCAGTGCTATATAGGCAGCATTCATTGTAATAAACCACATGACTGGATTTTTTGCCAAAAGGATATAAAATGACAGTCTTAAAGCCTATAGGCACAACTATTTGTGATACACTAGTTTCCATTTTAAGAGTGATACCGAGTGAGGGATTTTATGGTTTTCTAAATTTAAATTTGGAGTGATTGAATGAGTTGTTCCCATTGATCAAAGAACCATATTTCTACTCTCTTGCTAAGAGTGCTATGTAGTCAGAAATCTATTTGAAAGTCCACAAAAACACTGAGTGTATTTTGTGACGCATATTACATGTCCTGAATTGCCTTTTATTTTTCATGGCAACTCATTTTCATCTTTAAAGTACACATTTCTTTGAAATTTTATGTCAAAGACTGCTTTTCTCAAATGTTTGGTACACAGACAGGAATGTAGATTTGGAGTCATAACAAATCCCTGGGCCGGCTACATAGCACTGCTACAGCCTTCTAAAATTCACTTAATGTGTTAACACTTTTATGTGTTAATGTAGAAAAATTAGTTTACGTGTTGTTATACTAAAAATGATAACAAATATAAATCACTAAGCATAATGATTTCTCATTAAATGATACCAACACCTTTTGATTACCTTGAATTTTCTTTTCTATTTTATACAAATAGATTAAGTTGTACCTAGTAATTTTCAGTTTTCTTGATCACAGTTTAATGTAGCATTTGTAGTTCAAATAAAGACTATTTCTCTTTACTTTTTCCTCTAAGATTAATTTTGAAATGTCTTAAAAATTCAGAATAATGAATGAATCATATATCCTCTTCTTGGATTTAATAATTGTTAGCATTCAGACTAACAACATTTCTTTTTTCCATGTATGTATCTGTCTCTGTTTGCCTCCTCACTTTTCTTTCCTCTATTAGTAAAACTGGAAAATTTTTAGTCATCAGAATGGTGACTTTAATAAGTTTTGAAATATTGATTAGGCAATGAGCTCTGAGGTATCAGTAGATGTGGACACAAGGAGAAGCAGTTGTTTATACAGAACAAAAATGGCAGGTAATAAATAATGAATGGTACTATAAGGAAGCCAGTTTTTGCAGCCTCAATGATAGAATTATTCAGGAAATAATCATCAATCAGTTCCAAAGCTACTAGGTAAAACGAGTATCCCAACAGAACCAAATTACACAGGTTGCCTACTAATTAGAAAGGGAAAAGTATATGATTTAAAAAGGATTGTCCAGCCACCCCCTTAACCAAGGGATCAGCAACATTGCATATGGTGGGATAATTTTCCCATATATCCCTGTTGATATCAGAAAATTGGAAACACACATTACATCTGAAAAGTTCTGATTATTTAATAATCATCCAATCAATTCTCTGGCCCTAAGTTGTAGTCTAGAGAAAAGACAGAGGAAGATATTAAATACAACTTCTAGGACAACATTTAGAGAAAGTTAGAATATTTCCAGTCAACTAGCAATTGATCTAATCTCTTTTTAAAAATGTCACAAATGGAAAAAAAAACAAAAACAAAAAACAAAGTCAAAGTATTAGACCCCAGTCATGGTGTATTTCAGTATGAAGAATAATTACAAAGGCCATAGAGATATTATGCATACACACCCCTTTCTTTGCATTCACTCTCTGTATTACTTTAAATACACAGTAAATTAAAATCACACAGTAAAATTAAAGTTATTTGATATAAAGTAACAATTCAATCATTCTAAACAATTCCCAAAATTATCCTAGTGATATCTTTCACAAATGAAAACTAACTTATGACAAATATTTATATGTACAGGCTTTAAGCCTATCATTGTATACTCCTTACTAGAAATCCAAGCATGAAATTTATTACAAAACTTGGGTCAGGTACAGTGGTGCATGCTAATAACCCCAGTGACTCAAGAGCAGAGGCAGGAGGATCACAGGTTTGAGGCAAGAGGCAGCCTGTGGAATTTAGCGAAACATTGTGCAGCTCAGTGATGGAGTGCTTGCTCAGTATGTGAGAGGCCCTGGAATCCTGGTATAAAAATGTTTAAATATTAGTATTACTATAAGGACATTTGTGGTAAATTTAATGTTGTTTAGGTGTTAGCTAATATGAGGGAAGTACTTTTTCACTTTCTTAATTGTGATAAATTTTGTCATTACAGAGGAAAAAGTTACTGTTTACTTAGGAGATGCATTTGAAATATTTTAAGGTGGAGTAGTTTCTGACTATGACATAATTATTCTAGAAAACTTATTAAATGAGAAATGTTATAGGTCCAGCTACCTTGAAATAGGTTAAATGAGGCTAATTCTTTAGGTGATCCCAGGAAATAAGAAGAAAATATTCCATAATATATGCTAAAATATCTTCAATTCTTGAAAATATATCTTAAGTAGTTATTAAAATTATAGTCTTAACCTTTTTCCTTTGGGCTATCCCAATATCATTTTGTTTGGTTTGTTATTATAAATTAGTCTGCTATCAAGTACTTTGCTTTTACTCCCTTCAAATGACAATGTTTTTCCTGGAGGTCTGGTGAAATTTGCTAAGATTTCTTAGACATTTTTCTGGGAATACAGTGATCCCCTTCAAACTTAAGATTCTGATTTGCTTTTATTTCAGGATGTATTCCTTAAAATAAAGTTTTACATATTATCGTTGATTCATTTCTTGTTCATTTGTTTTGTTTTCCTTTTACAGAAATTTCAGTTGTTAATAGGAAAGAACGTTTCTTTGTACTCTCTCTTTGTTATATTTACTTTTGATCCTATTGATCTCTTCCAGCATTTTCCTCCTGTTTTCTGTGGTTTTATTGTTTTATATCTTGGAAATATAATGATCTAGTGTTCATTGCTGATGTGGCTTCTTTTTTATTATTTTCTAGATAGAAATGTTTTTTATTTCCTAACTTCCTATTTTTGTCACTTTTCTGAGATTCTTCACTTCCGAGGTATGAAATTTTTTGTATGCTTTTATTATTCAATTATATTTGAACTAGTATGTTACATGATCTTTCTTTGACCCTGTAAAATTATCAATTCTAAATGGAACAAAGACCTGAATATAATATCTGAAACATTGAAAATAATAAAGGAAGATATAGGGAAAACTCTTTAAGATATTGGCACTACAAGAATCTTCTAAAAAAGCTGGGTGCAGTGGCTCACACCTGTAATCCCAGCAGCTCAGGAGGCAGAGACAGGAGGATTGCAAGTTCAAGACCAGAGGCAGTCTGCGTAATTTAGTGCGACCCTATCTCAAAAAGTAAGAAAATGGGCTAAGGGTGCAGCTCAGTGGTCCAGCACTTGCAGAGCATACAAGCACGAGGCCCTGGGTTCAATTCCCAGTACAAAAAAAAAAAAAAAAAAAAGAATCTTCTAAAAAGGACTTATAGAATAGCTTAGGAAATTTTAAGAAGAAGTGACAAAAAATAGGATTTCATGAAACCAAAAAACTTCTCCATGACATGGGAAACAATTAATAGGATAGTGAGGCCACAAAATGGGAGAAAATCTCTACCAAGTATGCATCTCACAGGGGATAAAAAATTAGAATGTATAAAGAACTTAAAAAAAAAAACGCCAAAAATCCAATTAATAATTGGGCAAATAAAATGAACCATTCTCAAAGAAGTTCAATAGGCCAATAAATATTTTCTAAAAGTTCAACATCCTTAGCCATCAGGGAAATTAAAATCAAAACTACATTAAGATCCCATCTTACTCCGGTCAGAATGACTATCATCAACACAACTAACAACAATAAATGCTGGTGAAGGCTTGGAGAAAAAGGAATCCCTGAATACTGCTAGGGGGAACGTAAATTAATCCAGGCATTATGGAAATCAGTATGCACGTTTCTCAGAAAACTAAAGATAGAGCTACCATATGATCCAGCTATATCACTTCTGGGAATAGCTCCAAAGGAATCTAAGTCAAAATACCATAGACACTATTGCACTTACATGTTCATCGCAGCACAATTCACAAATGCACCAAGATGTGGAATCAACCTAAATATCCATCAATAGGGGATTGAAAAGAGAAAATGTGGTATACATAAAGTATGGAATTTTGTTCACTCATAAACAACAATGAAATTATATCATTTGCAGGAAAATAGAATTGGACATCATCATATTAAGTAAAATGAGCCGGTTTCAGAAAGACAAATATGGCATATTCTCTCTCATTTATGGAAAGTAGGCTGAAAAACAAAACAAAACAAAAACATGTAGGCAACTTGAAAGTAAAAGGAGGACACTGTGGAGGGGAAGGAAAACAAAGGAGGGGGAGGGAAATGATTTCTAGTAGTTAGCATTTTTCTACATTGGGTGACATCTTCTTTTTTGTGAGGGTAGCCCTTAGTTGATGCTGTATTGCTGCAATATCCCTTCCTATCTTTTTCTTCTGTGCAAAACATTATTAACTATCTTCTCCATTGACTGGTTGATCTCAGAATATGACAACTTTTCTAGGGTATTATTACTGCACACTGTACCTTTTAGAATAAAATGTAAATTTTTGTCTCAATATAGCTGGTGGGTTATTTTATTTTATTTTATTTTTTGCAGCTTCTTATTTGGCTGAAGTTTTTAAAAGAAGTATAACTATGGGTGTAGGTTTTTAGTTTACAGGACTCCACAATCATTTTAAGTGAGGAAATAAAATGTTCAAGTTTAAATTATCCTAAGAGTTATATCAAAAAGCAGACTTAGTTGCTATAATTTTTCTATGAGTTATGTCCACATTCATTGAATTATTAAAGCAAGACACATGGGAAAAGGAAAAAAAGGGAAATATGGATTTTATCTCACTTTCTCTTTTGTAATATTTTAAAGCTGGGGTTTAAAAAGGTAATCCAGGAGAAATCAGTCAATAAGATTCTTCAAAGTGATGGTGGAAATTTTTAGCATAGATTAGGGTTTTGAGCCTTTTCACTTCGATTTGATCTTAACATGTTTTTTGCGAAGAAACTTTTTTGTATTAATAGACTTTTCACAATAATGTGTTTAAACATCCTGAAATTTCTTTTCACAATATTACAAGAGTCAGGGATTCTGTAGGCCCTATTGTAGAGGAGAATTATTTGACACACAAAAATAAACAGCTAAGTGCTTATTCAGAAGTTACACATGCTTCAGCATGTAAAAGCATACTCCACATATCTTCCACCAAACAATATGATATTAATAATAGTAATAAAGTACTTGTTAGATAACACTTGACCATAGACATTTTTTAATTCTCTCAACAGGGTGAGGTAGGCAGTGCAAACATTGGTCTTAGCACATTAAAAAGGAGGAAGTTTTTCCAAGACAAACAAAGTATGCAAAAAGCAATTGACAGAACCTAGTCTCTACTTATTATTGATTCTCCTTGTTGCTTGGTATAATTTTAAAGAATAGACATATTTTCCATCTATTATTATTTTAAAAGTATCTGAGATCATTTTTAATGTAAGGAAATGTGTTTTTCCTAATTTAATTATTCTGGCTATCAGACAATTTATCTTTTCATTCCATTGACTTCTAATTCCTCTGGGTTGATATCATCACTATTTTAGTAAGAGTGACATCACCATAAGATATTAAAGGCTGAAATCAAACCTTATAAACAGATTTTCTTAATGTTAGGACTCAACATTAATTCCTCTGAATTTAATATTTATGGAATGTATTTGAGACCTCAATAACATTTGAATTTTACAGAATAAGGAAAATTTTAAATTTGTTTTCTTATTCTCAATGATAATGGTTATTTGTTTGAGTTTTGGGATTTTTTTGTCAAAAAGGATAAAGATATCAACATATCTATCTGATTCAACATAGTTAGTTCAGTACAAGCACTATGGTTTCTAAGGATTATCAAGTTTAATGATGATTTTAGATTCAGTAGAATGATAAGTTTGCTACAAATGTACAATCTCTATTTGTTAAATTTTTATTCCATATCTACTTACTCTTTATGTACTTCAAAATATATTTGAATGGTTGTATTTGAATTTTAGTGTCTGATGTCTTTGTATTTTGGCAGCCAGATCACTTCTTAATGAGAATTGTTACAATATATTGAATATTGTTAATCCAGAAGATACGAGAATTATCATTTATAATTTTAAAGATATTTTTTATGGAGTACAATTAATACACTATAAAAATGGGTACAATTGCAGAAAGAACCATCTAATTAAATAGCCACCTATAGGAAATAATCAATCTTATGGAATCTTCAAAAATAATTTTACTATTATTTTAGTAAGATAAGCAACAGAGATATGACAGACACTTTCTTTCAAATGACCATATTGGCAAGGTGCTGTGGTGTATACCTGTAATCCCTGCAACTCAGCAGGCAGAAGCAGGAGGATCACAAATTCGAGGCCAGAGATAGCCTTCATAATGTAGTAAGACTTTATCTCAACAAAAAGAAAAGTTCCACCTAAGTGGAAAATGTAAATTTTGATTATGTTTAATTTTCTTAAGTCACAAATACAGAAGAAAAAAATCCCTGAAAATTTACTATGTGATTAATTTTCTCTTGAATATAGAAATAAAATAGACATTAGCAACATTAAAATGTCAGTGTAGCTCTACTTAATAATGTGGCTGCCTGAGAAAAGTCTTTACACAAATACTGTGTTATTGAATTGCTGAATGATTGCAATTCATATCTTTATCTTGATTTAGAACATTTCCACAAATCTATCAACTCAAATATGTGGATGTCCAACATATCAGGCAGAAATTGCTATAAAAGGAATCTGAGACATCCCATTAAAATAGGCAAATGTTTTAAGAGAACAATGTCACTAGATGGTGCTGAAAAATTCAGTTTATAATCCTGACTGCCTTTACGCAACCTACCAAATCTCAAAAATGGCTGAGAGTGTATTTGCACACATAAACACATCATTATGTACATATTAATATATTTTCTCCTATTAAGTCCAACCTACCAAATCTCAAAAATGGCTGAGAGTGTATTTGCACACATAAACACATCATATGTACATATTAATATATTTTCTCCTATTAAAACTCAAGATCTTTCCAAAAAGAATTCAGTCACAAACTGGTTAAAGTATGGAAATGTTACATTGTAGCCAATTGGATCAAATCAGAAAACACCCTGTTAATTAATTTAGCAAGCATCACTTTGTTGGTCAGTCTTGAGTAAAGCAGATGATCACTACACTTGGTCTACCAGATAAATCAGGTGCTTTGTCCGTTTGTGAGCATAATAAAATAAAAAAGAAAACTCTCTCTTTGCACTCTAGAAGAATTTACAATTTAAAACCAATTAAACTAACTGAGTAGTAACTGGTTATTTTCCCAAAAAGGAGGTTAAGAATGAATGAGCAAAACAATACATCTTTAGAAGTTGCATATTTAGGTTGAATAAAATTAGTACAAATCTAAACAAAAAGTCATATTAAAATAACATCTAATTCATCTCCTTTAATTCACTTTAATATGCATTGGTATTGCATTTCCTAACTACAAATGAAAAACGGGATAAAACCAACAGGTTCATTCAAATTGTGGTGGGGGTGGTGGTATTTTGGTTGTAGACATAGGACTGGAAAGAGCAATAAGATCCAACAAAGGAGAAGTGTCTGAGGCCACTAAGGTCTCTATTCAGGATCTGACGGGATCTATTGAGATCTGATGGGATCGGATGCCACAGGGCTATGGCTGCAGGCCATTTATTTTTAGAATGGTAAATATTGTGGCAGTAAGTTCTTACATTATATATGAAAGGTTAGATAGAAAAATTTAATAAATTGTAATACAAAAATTTTTATTTTGTTTATAAAATCATATATATATATATATATATATATATATATATATATATATACCAAAATTGACAAAATATTTTAAGAAAAGTTTAAAACATGAAGGCACTTACAACAAAAAGAAATACTGTGCATCCTTAAAAAGGGTATGAGTCTTAGTGACCCAGTGTTACTGATTATGTTTCAGTTAGGGCACCTTACCAATTAGGAATTGAGATTTTTCTGCCAGCAGTATTTCAAGTGTACAGTTCATTATTATTAACCATGGTGATCATGCTATACATTAAATCTCTAGAATTCACCTCTCTTATATAACTAAAATCTACAGCCATACCACCCTGGTGTCCCATCCTACCTGATGTCAGAAGCTAAACAAGTTGGGCCTGGTTAGTCCTTAGATGGAGGACTGCTTAGGAATACTCAGTGCTGTAGACTTGGGAGAGGGACTCAGCAGGCCACTCCCAAAATGCTCAGACATTGAAAATCCTATGAATAGCAGAGAAGAACTGACATGTGTCAGGGAGTGTTTCATCTGTTGTACATAGGGTCACCATGAGTTGGACTCAGCAGCTCCTAACAAAAGCAACATATAACTAAAAGTTAGTACCCTTTAATGAACATCTCCACTTCCCTTCATCATTGTGATCACTATTCTTTATGTATGCGAAATTAGGCAGTATTTTTTTTCTTGGTCTGGTTTACATGTCTTCCAGATTCATCCATGTTATAAATGGAAAAACATCTTCCATTTTAAAGTTAAGTGGTATGCAATTGTGTGTGCATATATTGCACAGTTTTTTTTATCCATTCATTCACTGAAGTACACTTATGTTGTTTCAATATTTGTGCTATTGTGAACAATACTGCAATGAATATGGCAGTGCAAATATCTCTTCTCAATATTGATTTCATTTCCTTTGTCTGTACATTTGGTAGTGGGGTTGTTGGATTTTATGGTACACAGACTTAACTTTTTGAGGAATCTCCATGTTTTCCATTAAGGGTGTACTGATTTACATTTTCACAAACAGTTGCAGGTTTTCCCTTTTGAGACAGGAGGCATCTATAATACACATGTTGGTTCATTTGATGATGTTCCATAGGTTCCATATATACTCCTCAATCTTTTTCATTGTCTTTTCTTTCTGCTTTGCTGCCAAGATAATTCCGAGTGATTGTCTTTGAATTTGCTTATCCTTTGTTTTGTTTGATTAAATTTTCTGTTGAAGCTGTGTCTGCATTGTTCATTTCAGTCATTGTAGTTTTCCACAAAAGAAATTGTTTGGCTCTTTTCTATGATTTCTTTCTTCTTTTTTCTTCCTTTTCTGAATACAAATCTACAAGAAACCTTGGGAATAATGTCACTACTAAAGGAACCCAATAAGTCTCCAGTAACTACCTCCAAGGAAATGGAAATTCATGAATTGCCAAAATATTCAAAATAATTAATGAAGCTTAGCAGAGTACACAAATAGACCACACAGTGAAATCAGGAAAAAAAAACTATATGTGAATGAAACAACAAAAATTTGATGTAGTCACTCAGTTTCTGGATAGCTCCAACTGCTAAGTTTCACATCAGCAAAGAGCAGGCGAGTCCGTTGTGGTGTTAGCTATGGTGGCTGGTATCTTTAGTGACAAAGGCTGTGAAGATTCCTTGGTCTCCTTTCCCCAGTCCTACGTGGAAAATGTGTGACTTATGTGATACCTTGTGATGGCATCTCAGCCTGAGGCGTGGAACAAGGACACTGGGTGCTTCCTACTCCTTTCTATGAGGCCATGCTTAATGATTGTGCTCCCTATGCCTCTGCAGCCCCCTAACTGTGTTCCAAGCTTTCTTCCAGAGCTATCCTCACCTGTGAATAATTTATTAGACTGTTTTTGTTGTTGTTGTTGTTGTTGTTTTGGAGGGGTAGGAGGAGTGCAGGCCGGGTATCCTAGTCCACCATACCACTGTATTCTCTGATTTTCAAAAAAAAAAAAAAAACAAAAAAAAACACAAATTCACCTTGAAGCAAAAACTTTAAAAAATCTTATTCGCTGTCGCTTTGCTGAGTTAGACATTTGACCAGGTGTTCCATAGTGTGTCAGACTCTTTGCAGCAACTGCCTCAAAATTTATAAGATGTCCAAGTTTTTCTTTCCTAGAAAATAACCTTTATCAAACGCATCTCCCGTAAATTTAAAAAGTGCTAAATGGTGAATTTTTTTCAGATCTTCTGAACTTCTTTCAATTCTGAGTGGTGCCTGATTCATGAATCATTTTTTGCTCAAATTCTATTAAGTTTATTTGCTTAATTTTTAATCAATCCTAAATGTATATAATTTTTCATAAAGCTCTTTATTTTTTAATGGTGGAAGTAGTCATATTAAAAGAAGAAAGCAAATTACAATGTGTTAGTAGAGTTCTAATTCAATTTACACGCAGAAAACACCAAGAAATATCTCAAAGAAGATGAACACAGGGCCTTTTTCTATCTTAAAATACAAAACTTTACCTTCTTCTATGCATTAGCTGACCGATATTATGAGACTCAAAAGTATTTTAGTAAATCACACAAATATAGTTACAGACAAATATGTAAAACTTTCTTTCACGTGTTAAGCTATAAGTTTAAATAAGATTAGAATGTGTTTTTTCTATCATGAGTGTTTTATAAATTGAGTTCTCCATTGTATGTTTCCCCCAAAATAAATGGGCTAATATCATCTCATCTCTCAGTTCATCAGCTGGCTTCATTTTTGTCTGGTTGAATTGAAAATTAAGATCAGTCAGTCAGAAATAACAGTTTCTTAAGGGAAAAAAAGCAAAACTTTTCTCAGAGCAAATTAAAAATTTACTAAAAATATTAACTTTTTTTCACAAAGTACCTTCTTTTGACTAACAAAATAATTTTATAAGGACAGGGGTACTAAGCATCATTTTATTCAAAACGAATAGTAAGTCGCGTAGGTATAAACATTTCTATAAAAATGTCATAAAAATGTAAACAATAAAATTACCATCTTCAAAAGTTTTATGTTATAGGAACTAAAATTTTTATGTTTATGTTCAGAAACATACATGGAAAACATAATTTGTAAGAGTATATTTTTTCTTTCCCTACAATATGAATCCCCCCACATGTCTGTCAGTTTGCTGCACTGTGGGGGCTTGCCTGTTGCGATGAGGCTGAGAGCTCTGCCACTGTAACACCAGAAATGAGCAAGGTTACCCATGCTGGACAGGTTTTCAGCTCAGCTTCCAGACTAAGACAGACTAGGGAGTAGGAACTGGTGAGCCACTCCCGAAACAAC
The DNA here is from genome assembly GCA_007922755.1 of Pedetes capensis. Lineage (NCBI taxonomy): Eukaryota > Metazoa > Chordata > Mammalia > Rodentia > Pedetidae > Pedetes > Pedetes capensis. The sequence goes on along the minus strand of VMDO01015128.1, from coordinate 852 downwards.
TAGCCATTGAAAACCCTATGGATAGCAAAGAGACACTGTCAGATATAGTGCCTGAAAATGAGGCCTCCAGGTTGGAAGGCGCTCAAAAGACTAGTGGGGAAGAGTTGCCTCCTCCAAGGAGTGTCTACCATGATGAGGAAAATGGAGTAAAGCCCCAGGGTGCTCAACTTTCTGATGTGGAATGACTCAAAATGAGGAGAAAAAACTGTAAACATCCATTAATAATTGGGACATGGAATGTACGTAGTATGAATCTAGGCAAGTTAGAAATTGTTAAAAGAGAAAAGGAGCACATAAACATTGACATTCTAGACATCAGTGAGCTAAAATGGACTGGCATGGGCCATTTTGAGTCAGACAGTCATATGGTCTACTATGCTGGGAATGATAAACTAAAGAGAAATGGGGTTGCATTCATCATCAAAAAAGACATTTCAATATCTTTCATGAAATACAATGTTGTCAGTGATAGAATAATATCCATATGCCTACAGGAAAGGCCAGCTAATATGACTATTATTCAAATTTATGCACCCACCACTAAGGCCACAAATGAAGAAAGGGAAGACTTCTATCAGCTTTTGCAATCTGAAATAGATCAAACATGCAATCAAGACATACTGATAATCACTGGTGACTAGAATGCAAAGGTCGGAAACAAAGAAGAAGGCTCAGTAGTTGGAAAATATGGTCTTGGTGACAGAAATGAAGCTGGAGATCGCATGATAGAATTTTGTCAGACCAATGACCTTTTCATTGCAAATACATTTTTTCAACATCATAAACGGAGACTATACACATGGACTTCACCAGATGGAACATACAGAAATCAAATTGACTACATATGTGCAA